>LBNU01017844.1:0-40602 GCA_014162995.1 Artemisia annua
GTATGTTGTAATCAAAGTGGGAATGGAAAAGGTCATTACGGTAGAATGAAAAAATCTTGTTTGTTTGCACATTTACAATGTAATGATTCATTGCAAAGAATGACTCATTACACCATTTTCATTCCTTAGGGGTCCCCTCCTTTTTTTTCATTACATCTTGTAATGGAATGAAAATTACATAAAAGTCCATCATTAACTAACCACATTAAATAAACTTCTTATCATCAATGATCATTTTAGTCTTTTTTTATCGATTCCATTACGTACTATCTTACCAACCAAACATGATTAATAACGGTAATGAATCATTACATTGCGTCATTCATTCCATTACATGATTAATTTTAATTCCATTACGGATGTAATGAAAAAAAAGCAGGGGGGTTGTAAGGAATGATTTTGTTGTAATGAGTCATTCCTTGCAATGAATAATTACATTCCATATATGTAAACAAACAACACTTTTTCATTCCAACGTAATCATCTTTTCAATTTCCCCTTTCATTACAATGTACCAAACACTATGTAACTGATAATGAGGAATTATATAGCAGCAAAGTTCCTTTTAGCCCTTATACTTCCTATGTTGACAAAACTGGAACATAACTTGATAAGGCTTGAAACTTTATTCTTTTTCAACACTTTCATCCTGCTCTTATAATACCACAATATGTTTGACTATTTTAAGTTTGACTAGACTATTCAACAACAATACTTTATATTTTTTCACGATTCTACATGCTATATTGGATTTTATTTTTCGAAATATTGCAATAGTTACATATTGCAATATTTCATTTAGAGAAAGCTTCGCCGTTTTGGAATATTTACGATTTCTATTGTTATCTTTGAGACTTCTTCATTTCTTTTTGTTATTTATGTAGAGAAAGATAAAACTATAATTTGAAATTTTGTGATAATTTTAGCACAACTATGCCGATAATTAAGTGCTACGTGATAAATCTTTTATATAATAAAAGAATTACATCATTTCGGAGTTTTTTTGACAAAACAATCTTAGTGGAAAAAAAATTGGACCAATAGGAATGCTCGATTTTGATACATAGGCGAAATCGAGCAATATGATTGGCCAATAAAAAGTCAAAATTGAATTGATTTTGGTCAAACTTTAATAAATTTGGTGGAGAATTTGATTGAGAAAAAAAACACATAAAAATATAGGTGTCAAATTTATAAAAATAAAAACTTAAAAAAAGAGGAGGTAATTAATAAAACATTAGTGGTTGAATTGTAAATATATTACAGTATATGGAGTTAAGTGTAAAATTATAAATCTCAATATTTTTTTATAACTTTAAATAATAAACAAATAACCCCTTACACTTTATACCCCATACACTTTATAATATAAACTTTGTTTACAATTACATGAATATTAGTATTGGTTTGAAACTTTCATCCATTAAACTTACAAAATTTATAAATGTACGAAATAGTTTTAATATACGTTAAATCCTTTTAAAATAAATATTAGTTTCAAACTTTCATCTATTAAAATATCTTTTACTATGTACGTTAAATATAAATAAGAACTCATGTTATCCTATTTAAAAGTTTAATCTATACGTACACGGGTTTGAATATTAAATACAGTTAAATTATTATTAACGGTAATATAAATATCAAATGGTAAGTACGAGTTGCTGTGATATGAAAATAAATATACGCGATTGTACTTATAATGAGTCATGTAATTATTATTTAAAGTTTTTATACAAATATCCAGAAAAACATTTTAAAAAACTTCATCAACGCTCATTATGTGCTACTAAACTCGCACATTTTGTACAACATGATATCAATAGTTGAAGTTAAACAACAACATCAACCTCAACATTAACATCTATGCCAGCTAAACAAAGTTAAATCTTTCATCCAATAAAACTTTTACAAAATATTAATTCATTCATACTTATTAGTTCAAGAACGGAGCTTTATTGGGGCAGGGGTGGGCCTTGGCCCCTCCAAAATTTCTTATCATTAATGTATTTGATAACTGAGTTAGTGCTAAAAAAGTTTGTTTTGACAATATGGCTCCCTTGAACGTGAAAATTGATATTTTAGCCCCCCTAATAATTTGGTTCAAGCTCCGTCAATGTATTAGTTGTACTTATATCATAATTTTCACGGGTAAATTCTTATATATTCATATAGTAAACAAAAATTTTAAAATAAATTTGATTTATGTATAAACCCATGTGATTAAAGAAACTTTGGCCCAATAACATTATAAGGAGACACGCTCAAGAATCCAATACAAGGTCGATGCCACGGTTATATTTACAATTTCTGCTAACTATTTTTCTTACTTTCGCACATGTTGATGCTCTAACTTTTTAAAATATACATAAGATTTTCTATTTTTAAACGATAATACTATATAATTAAATTTTTTAGGAAAAACCCCGTGCGTGCACGGGTATTATAACTAGTTATAAATGCAAAAACATTATAATGACTACTTGCCAATAAATAAACTCCAAAACAAAAAACATTGTTCCACCTTAACATTACAACTTTTCCGTGCGTCAATTACCTGAGCAAACTCGCATTATACATATCATTATATAAAATATTGAGAAAAGAAATTTAATACAGTAACATCTTATAACAAATAGTACGTGTTTGATAGGTGGTTTGTTTCTTAGGACGAAGACAACTGATGCAACCTCCCACACTTGAATACTTGATTATTACTATAATTTGTTGTCCCAATGCTTAATTTTTATCATGTCTTTTATGAAATTTAGTAATTTTAAAAATCTTCTTAAGTTTAAAATTAATAATTTAAAAACGTGATATTATATATGCTATTAATAGTCTTGTTTGAGTTGTAGAATAGTTTTATTTGACTGTATTTTTGTTTCTTTTGGGTCCATTCTTTTAAGCTGCATGCAGTAATTCCACTTGATCGAGTGGATCGATCGGCTTACTGTGGGCCACTCGATCGGCCCACTTTTTTTTCTTTTTTATCTAGGTCGTGTATACGATCGAGTTATTTTACATGGAGCATTAAAAATTCAACCGTTGGTAAACAGTTTGCAAAAATAAAAAAATAAAAAAATAAAAAAAAAAAAAAAAAAATCAAACTAGCCGTTTGATTAACGGTTTGAAAAAAAAGAAAAAAAAAATCTTCCAAATTAACTTATAAATACACAACATAAACACACTTCAATCCACAAAACTCACACTTCTCTCAATTCAAAATGGCTTGTCGTCTCCCCCATACCGTCGAACAAATGCAAAAGTATATTAAAAAACAAGCCGACAAAGACGATGCGGCTCGAAAACAGGCTCTTGTCGAAGTTATCAATCAGTTTAAGCTCGCAAAGGCATTGAAACAAAGATTGAGACAACGATACGCGGAATGCAAAGATATCTCTGCAGAAAGAAAAGCTGTGATCGACCAATTTTTGAACGATGAAGCTCGCAAAGACGGAGCCATTAGTGAGACGTTGTGGGGTTGCGTTTCACAGATACAGGACCAAATCAGCAACAAGATCCGCTGAAGTTTTGAGGAAAACACAATTGCTGGTTCTGTATCGCACCAGAACCAACAATTTGGGCAAGGTGCATCAACTTCATCTGACGCACCAAGATTTATTGAGCAACAAGAATATTAACCGCAGCTGACTCAATTTGGGCTAGGTTATGAAGAAGATGCGGGTTGGAACGAGAGTAAGGAGCAGGAGTTTAGCAGATTGGAACGAGAGTACGAAGAGAGCAGGTTTGCGAACTATTCTGCTTACGACGATGTTTATCGCTCAGACAACTCAAGCTTAGGATCACCCGGATTACGTATCGTAATTTATGTAATGTTTATTTTTTATGTTTATGTAATGTTTTTAATCTAGGTACTGTTTTAATTATTAATGAAATTTAAGGTTTTAATCATTAATGAAATTTAAATTTGTGTTAAAAATGTTTAAAAAAAATAGAAAAATGATGAAGGTCGCCCTTACTGGGGCACCCAATCGCCTGATGGTCGCTGGAGAGAGAAAGCTGACGTTGCAGAGAAAATGGGAGAGATTGACCTTCCTTACTGAGTCCAGGCTTATTAATTATCTTGTTTAATTGAGGAGGGATGCTATATATTGTATTATCTGCATTTTTGAGGTCTTAGATATATATTGTTGTCTTTCAGAAAAAATACTATAAATAGGTACGTACTTATTCTTTAATTTTTTATTTAAATAAGCACTTATCAGTATGTAAAAAGTGTGAAATGAAATTTAATCGTATTCATCGTCATCTGGATATACATATCGATGGTTTCACTATCTTTATGAGAGCTTGATTATCTATACCAAAAAATATTATATTAAAAGTTAGATTTAATATGCTCAGCTTGATTTCTATAATTTATCTAGTTTAATCTAATAGTAGCTAGGGATTAACTTAAGACTTAATATGTCAACTTAAGTCCATGCCTTTTATTTTATTTATTTATTTATTTTTGTCTTCTTATTTTATTCACGTTTTTTTGTCTTATTTTTTTAACTCACCTTTTTGTAATTCAATTTTTTTTTCCGTTTTCATACGTTTTCGTCTGTTTTCCTACGTTTTTGTCCGTTTCCATACGTTTTCGTCCGTTCTCTTACGTTTTCGCCCGTTTTCGTCCATTTTTGTCCATTTACATATTTTTTTCATCCGTTTTCAAAAGTGTTTTTACGTTTTCATATGTTTTCGTCGGTTTTCATACGTATTCGTCCGTTTTCTTACGTTTTCATTTGTTTTTTTACGTTTTCGTCCGTTTTCATACATTTCTAAATATCACAAGTGATATTTAGTGATATTCAGAATATCACTTGTGATGTTTATGTTACAAAACATTAGTTCAAAATCACTTGTGATATTCTGAATATCACAGAATATCACTTGTGGTATTCTATATATCACTTGTGATTTTCATGTTACAAAAAATTAGTTGAAAATCACTTGTAATATTTAGAAAATCACTTGTGGTATTCTGAATATCACTTGTGATTTTCATGTTACAAAACATTAGTAGAATATCACTTGTAATATTCAGAAACGTATGAAAACGTCTGAAAATGGCCGAAAACATTTAAAAATAGAGGAAAACGTGTAAAAACGGACGAAAACGTAAGAAAATGGACGAATATTTATGAAAACGTATGAAAGCGTAAAAAACGTATGAAAACGTATTAAAACGGATGAAAATGGACGAAAACGTAAGAAAACGGGCGAAAACGGACGAAAATAGATGAAACCGGACAAAAACGTATGAAAACGGACAAAAACGTATTAAAGCAAGAAAAAAACGTGAATTAAAAAAAAACAAAAAAAAAAAAAAAAAAAAAAAAAAAAAAAAAAAAAAAAAAAAAAAAAAAAAAAAAAAAAAAAAAAAAAAAAAAAAAAAAAAACAACAACAACAACAACAACATTGACTTAGGTTGACATATTAAATTTTAGGTTAATCTCCACCATTAGATCAAACTAGATGAATGGTGGGGATTTGTCCCTTGTTATGCATGGATGTGTGGGTAAGCAAAATAAAGCGCCTCAAAGCCTTAAAAACTTAAAAAATGAGTAAAATTCAATTATTAATATATTATTGATTAAAAATGGTAACAGCATAAATCATTAAGATAAATTTAAATATCTTTCAATCCTCAAACGTTATCATTTTTCGTTTCTAACGCATAGAATTTTTTTTCCGAATTGACTACAAATTAAACCTTTAAGTTTTGCTTCAAAGATCAGTGGCGGCGACTAGCATGTGCAATTGGGGCAACTGCACAGGGCCACCGTTTGTAAATAGGCCTCTGATTTAGTATGTCCATTAGTATTTATACATGTCTGACTTAAATTTTTATAGCCCTTTTAAAATATTATATGAGGGGGCCTCCGATTTACTATATATCCATTAGTATTTATACATGTCTAAGTATATTATATTTTGAATTTTTCATAATAGTTAAGATTTTTGTGATTTAAAGGGCCTCATTCGTAGTTTCGCATCGGGCCACCCAAATCAATGGGACGACCCTGTCAAAGATCACACTAGAATAACAAGTTCGCAAGTATATATTATTTGATATTATACACCGTCGCTATATGCAGTTATTCGTTTAGTTTTCGTTTATATATCGTCATAGAAAGTTAGGACTTTATGGTTTTTATCCTGAAACGGTATCTCCATGATCATTAAAGGGTTTGTGTACGTTTCAAGATTTATTGGAGATGAAATATTTGTTGTTAGAGCTTTAGGTGAGGGCTTTGTTGCTCCTCGCCACTTCTACGTGGCTTTCTTATCGTCCCTCGCCACCACACCGTGGTGGTTCGTCGTCCCTCGCCACTACACACCTCGTCGTCTGCACGACGAAGGAAACTATCGTCCTTTGTGTAAGGTTGTGATTTGTTTTTTCTTTTATTTTTTCGATTTATATTGCGTGAATATGTGTGTGTGTGTGTGTGTGTGTGTGTGTGTGTGTGAATGTGTGTGAATATGTGTGCGCGTTGGTTTAACGAAGATGATAATTTTATTTTAATTATTTATTTTTTATTTTTTATAATTATTTTTTTAAAGGAAAGAAAATTTAGGTCCAATTGGATGGAAAGTGGACTGGTAATGTTTTTTTAATTTAGGTCCAGGTTTAATGATTTGGGTTGAATTTGGGTTAGTATTGGTAATGTTTTTTTTTGTTTTTAATTTATTAGTTAAGTTTTTATTATTGTTTTTTTTAAAACCTTTTTTATAAAAAATGTTATCTATATTTTCATTTAAATAAAATAATTTTAGTTTATTTAGAAAATTGAAAAAAAAATGAAAGTAGTGAGACCCAAATGAATAAATTGTTGTTAGTTGTGACAAGGAAGTTTGTTCTGATGATTCGACACCCCGTGAGATCCTAATGAGGAGATGAAATTCCTCACTACACCTATAGCTCTTATAAGAAACAAGATATCAACATGTCAATGAGACTATTATCATTTTTCCACTTATGTACTCATACTTTCTTTTCTTTCTAATGTCATATCTAGAGTGTTTATAAATTTAATAATAAACTCCTATAGTTTCTTAAAAAAATTTAGATGATTCGCATATAGAAGTATAAATAGATGAATATGTTTTCATTTCCTCAAAATTTACCTTTGATCCAAAAATATCTTTATCTCATGGTTGTATTTAGAAAATCCACTTAATCAGTTAGCAGTCAACGTTGATTTGCATTTTGGTTTTTTATATAATTTCATGCTTCAAGTAGCTTTATTTGCTTGTACAATAAAATGTGCAAAATAAAATAGTGTGCTAAAATCACCTCTGGTAAGTATCAAAATTATTCAAAAGAAAATATTTGATATAGAATATTTTTGGGGAAGGAGTAAGCATGAAATCGATGAAACAAAAAGTTTTGTTTTATTCAGATAAAAACCCAAAAAACAATATTGTACTAGGTGTTATGTACACCGAATCTGTTAGAAGTGTGCAGAGGATGATTCAGCAAACATGCTCACATGTATGTGGGTCCCGTATAAACTCCAAACACGTGGCCTCTTTTGACAATTTTGCTGGCTTTCAAGCCCATTGGACTATTCTTTTTTTTAGTATATTTTAGTAGTTTATATGTATAAAAACCAGAATAAGAATTTGATTTTCTTTCTAATTTGATGTTTGAAAATAATTGAAGTACACCAATGTATGCAATTAATCTAAGTTTGCATTAGATTTATAGCTACTTTATTCATAAGATAAATATAGTTCGGTTATGTTTTAAGCCTTCAATTTTTTTTGTATCTTTAAAAACATACAAAACATTTTAGGCTTAAAACAACTATCGATGATCAAATACAAAATTGAAAATTTGAAATAGTGTTGTACGTTTCTTTGTGCTGTTTACCAAGTAACATGTTCAAGAAAACATGTAAAAGACTAAAAGTATCGTTAAATTTTGTAGAACAACTTCAATATTTGGTTTTGAAGAAGGTTCAAGTGTTTATAGTTTTAATTTTTTTCTTATTTTGGGCTATGTCGCTTCGGAAATAAAAAAAAAAAAAAAAAAAAAAAAAAAAAAAAGTCGGTTACAAGGTGGCTAGGTGATTTCTCAATTTCTCACCGAGAGTAAAGTCTTACAGGATAGATTTATATGGTTATGTTTTTTTTGTAAGATTGTTAACCCTGCTTAGAAAATGTCATTTTATCATTGTGTGAATATGTTAATGAGGTAAATTAAAATCTAAATGTTGAACTTTTCGCAACAAATACAGCTAATACAGGTTTGTATCATATAAGTTGACAACATTTTTTTTGTCTAAAAAACTTATAGCATTTGTAAACAGTTAGGAAACGTATAGTCATAAAAACTTCAATTTATTTAGGTTAATGGGATTTTTTTGGGGTTATCATTATTAAACAGTAAATATTTAAATATTTAAATAGTTTTGTAGATCAATGNAAAAAAAAAAAAAAAAAAAAAAAAAAAAAAAAAATCGGTTACAAGGTGGCTAGGTGATTTCTCAATTTCTCACCGAGAGTAAAGTCTTACAGGATAGATTTATATGGTTATGTTTTTTTGTAAGATTGTTAACCCTGCTTAGAAAATGTCATTTTATCATTGTGTGAATATGTTAATGAGGTAAATTAAAATCTAAATGTTGAACTTTTCGCAACAAATACAGCTAAACAGGTTTGTATCATAAGTTGACAACATTTTTTTTTTGTCTATAACAATTATAGCATTTGTAAACAGTTAGGAAAAGTATAGTCATAAAAACTTCAATTTATTTAGGTTAATGGGATTTTTTTTGGTGTTATCATTATTAAACAGTGAATTAAAGTGTTAAACGCTTATAAATATTTAAATAGTTTTGTAGATCAATGTATCAAAGCAGTATTATATTTTCGTAACATGAATAAATGATCATCAGCCTTTAAAAAAAAGAATAAATGATCATACTCATTATGTTTCTGTGATTATTCCTCAAGATCTATGATTGTCGAGTTTTGTGCTTCAATTAATATATCAAGTTCACATGCCCTATGATAATTATTCTAAGATTGGATTCAAAATCTGGAAGAAAAAAATCATTGGTTTCCTCTTTTTTGTCTTGTGTTTTGTTTACTTCAACGTATATGCATGTCCTTTAAGGTTACAATGTTGTGTAGAGAATCAAATGAATTCGTTTTGGGCATTGCATATATCTCTTAATATATAATAAGAGAAAGAAAAGAAAAATAGACAAATGGATTTTAAATCGATCAACAGCCAATAGAAGAGCTCAATTGCAAATCAAACCATTCTATTGGTTAATAAAAGTTAAAAGTGAATTAATTTTATCAAACTTTTAAAAAATTTGTTGGAGAAATTTGGATGAGAGAAAAGTTACGTACAATCTTGTTAGCTCTTTTTTTTTATTAATTTTGAACTTAATTGTAAATAAATGTTGTATTTTAATTGGTTAATATAATTTACAATCTAAGCATAAACTTTTAGAAATAGGTTAATCTTAAATCTAAAATTTTATGGGACTTAACTGTAAAATTCTGAATTTTTATAATCTCTAAAATATTTATATAGTTAGAAAACACCTCGTATACTTTAAGCTTTTTTTTAATAAACAACAATTTTTTATTATACTTATTATTATTGTTGTTGTTATTATTATTACTATTATTAATATATAATTAAATTAAGTGTAATAATTAAAACACCATCAACGCACGCCTACATGTAATTGAGTATTTGACGAGTACCCTTGCATAGCTACGGGATTTTATAGCGGCAGATACTTTTAGTGATAAAAAAAACTTTATGGGTTATAAACAAAAAATAATATAAGTTTGAGGATTAAACATAATGTTTTGAAACCCGGTTTGACCCAGATGGTTCAACCGGTTGAACTGTTCTGGTCAAAAAACGGGCCAACCCGCCGGGATTGAAGCGTCCTTGGTCAACCCGGTTTTTTATATGTATTAATAGTTTCCTTTTAAAACATATGTTTTAAATATTTCCTTTTTTTAGTTTCAACTTTTCACTTGCTTATAATTAATTGTTTCAACATTTTATTTTTATTTTTTCACATTTCACTTTCTTGACTTTTCACTTTAACCATTTTTGTTTTATAAATAGTATGGATATGCACGAATTAGATATAACATATATAAAAATTTATGTTCGATGAATTTGAATATGTTAAAATATCATATTAAACTACTCAAACAATAAGGTTATCAAACAAAATTGATCATATTTTCAAATCCTAGTAAATATATTTGAGATATTATTATTAGTTATAGTCATTGTCTGAAACTAATCCGAGTTTAATAACCGATGCGTACACGGGTTTAAAACTAAAATACGGATGATGCTCATTTGATTTAATTGTAACACAAAAATATGTAGATGGACGGGATTATAAGCATTAAAATGAAAGTAGTACCCGTCAAACAAATTTAGTTAGAATATAATTATTAATTAGTTGAATTTGTGGTTTGAACCTAGGGCATCTAATAACATAGTTACAAAATTTTAAATACTACTAAATTCTTATATGTCTGTATATTAAACTAAAATTTTAAAACGAATTTGATTTATGTGTACACCCCATGCATGCACAAGACTATAAGCAATGGACTAGTTTATTGGAGGTGATTAATTAGTTGTCATGGCGCAATTATATGTTTTTATATTGTTCAAAGTTTGATATCATTTTAAGAGTTTTACCCTTAACTAATTAATTACTTATTTCTTAAAAACTTGTAACAAACATTTTAAGTAAGAGTAATATAGTCATCTTAATCAAATTTATTTATCTAGTTTTAGCAGTGAAGAATTAGTTTATGACAAGGGCAAATTGCACAAAAGTGTATCCAACTTAGCTTCAATTTCAATTTAAGGTATTCTACTTTTTTTTTTCCTTCAATTTAGTTTACTCAACTTATTTTTGATTGCAATGTAAGACATATAACGGATTTCCCAGTTATCTTATAATGCAAAAATTACATGTTTCGTCCCTATGGTTTATCTCAAATAACACTCGTAGTCCCTATTTCATTTTAGTTACGCGGGACATACGGTTTAGTCCATTTTAATAAGTCTTCATACGTTTTGTCCATTTTTTTTTACATTTTCATCAGTTTTTTTACGTTTTCGATTTTTTTTTTACGTTTTCGACCGTTTTTTTACGTTTTCATATGTTTTCTAAAGTTTTTGCCCATCTTCATAAGTTTTCGTTGGCTTTTAAACATTTCGTCCGCATTTTTACGTTTTTGTCTTTTTTTATATTTTCGTCCGTCTTTTTACGTTTTCGTCTGTTTTTTTTATGTTTTCGTCCATGTTTTAACGTTTTCGTCCGTTTTTTACGTTTTTGTCATTTTTTTACGTTTGTCCATTTTTTTTACGTTTTCATCTGTTTTCATACGTTTTCACCCGTTTCTTACGTTTTCGCCCGCTTTTTTACATTTTCGTTCGTTTTTTTAATTTTTCGTCCGCTTTTTTACGGTTTCGTCTTTTATTTTTTATTTTTTATTTTTTTTGTTTTCATCTATTTTTTTTACGTTTTCATCTATTTTTTTACGTTTCCGTCTTTTTTTATGTTTTCGTCAATTTTTTTACGTTTCCGTCTTTTCTTACGTTTTCGTCCATTTTTTACGTTTTCGTCTGTTTTTTACGGTTCGTCTGTTTTTTTTAAGTTTTCGTCTGGTTTTTACGTTTTCGTCCTTTTTTACGTAAAAAAAATGATGAAAGCGTAAGTATAGGTAGAAAACGCAAGAAAACAGACAAAAACGTAAAAAAACAGGCGAAAACGTAAAAAATGGCTGAATACGTAAAAAACAGACGAAAACGAAAAAAAATGGGCGAAAACATAAAAAACAGACAAAAACATAACAAATGGACGAAAACATAAAAAAAAGACGAAAATGTAAAAAAATGGATGTAAATGTAAAAAAGCAGACGAAAACGTAAAAAAACTGACAAAAACGTAAAAAACTGACGAAAACGTAAAAGAATGGGGGAAAACGTAAAAAAACGGATGAATACGTAAAAAAAAATAGACGAAAACGTATAAAAAAGACAAAAACGTAAAATGGCGGATGAAAATGTAATAAAGCGGACGAAAACTTAAGAAGACGGGCGAAAACTTCAGAAAACGGATGAAAACGTAAAAAAAGGTCGAAAACGTAAAAAAAGGTCGAAAACGTAAAAAAATGGTCGAAAACGTAAAAAACTAATGAAAACGTATAAAAATGGATAAATAGTATGAAATCGTATAAAAATTGACTAAAACGTATGTCCCGCGTAATTAAAATGAAATAGAAATTACGAGCGTTATTTGGGATAAACCATAGGGACGAAACATGTAATTTTTTCATTATGAGATAACTAGGAAACCCGTTATATATGTTACATTGCAATCAAAAATAAGTTGAGTACACTAAATTAAAGAAAAAAAGTAAAGTACCTTAAATTGAAATTAAAGATAAGTTGGATACACTTTTGTGCAATTTGCCCTTATGACAATTCAAAATGAACATTTGAACAATAATATTAGAACGGAAAAAATATTTAAAAGTATGAGAGTGAAATTCCCAAACACTCTATAGTAGATCTATTGTTGGGATTTTTTTTTTGAACGGCGGCTTATATTAAACTAGCAAACGCTAGACAACAAAACAATTACAAAAGAGAGTTATTGTCAATAGGATTTCCTAACCAACCTATCCAAGCTAATCGAAATTTTGGATTTCTAGATGAAATCCACAAAAACGATTGATTTACAATAAAGTCCCAAATAGTAGCCTTCTTGGGTTTGGACACTGAAAAGATCAAGTCATTAAGAAATTTCCATATCGACCACAACATTGAAGCAACAATGCCTTCAAGAATGAGCCTAGCTTTCTTCGTAACTTGACAAGCATCTAACCAAGACATCCACTCCGACAAATTAGAAAACTCCGGAATATTCAAATCACACCATCTAGCCAAACGAGCCCAAAGATCTCGAGACATCCCACAAGAGAAAAATAGGTGGTTCGCATTTTCTACATACTCACAACAAACGGGGCATAAAAGAGAGGCGACATCAATACCTTTACGATCCATATTCACCAACGTTGCGAGTTTATCTAAACTCAATCTCCACATAAAAACATTCACTTTTATAGGAACACATTTTGGCCATCTAGTAGTCGTGAAACCACCAATTAGAATATGTTCATTGATATGTTTTCTAGCAGAAGCAACAGTAAAACCTGTAGGATTTAAGGCCCATTTCCAACCGTCTTCTTGGTCCGAGAGCATAACATCATGAGTAGCATCCAACAAAGCTGAAAATTGGGTTTATTCAATACCCCCTCTCGGCAACCTCCTGAGCACATTACTCCAGCCCAAAGTGTTAATACGTTGAGCTACCATACACCTTTTATCTCTATCCAAAGCGTATACATGAGGGAATAAATCTTTTAAAGGCCGATCCCCACACCAGCTTTCAACCCAAAATCTGATTGAGTTCCCATTTCCAAGCGATCAGGTACAAATAGAAAACAAATCAATACCTTTAGCATTAAGTTGAGACACTAAACTTAAAATGGCATTCCATGGACTTTGTTTTGAACTAACTCTCCTATTACATCCAATACCTCCATCTTGCCCGTGAATACCTTTAACAACCTTAACCCAAAGATCATTGGGAGTACAACGAAATCGTCATATCCATTTAAATAGTAATGCGACATTTAACGTAAAAATACTACCAATGCCAAGACCACCCGTGGCCTTACTCGCTAAACATAAATTCCATTTGACCCACGAAACCTTCCTTTCTCCTAAATCGCCTCCTAAAAAGAATCTGTTGCGCATGGACTCCAAGTGCTTTTGAACGGTCGTGGGCATTAAATACAACGACACGTAGTAGGTTGGAAGATTACCCACTACTGACTTTATAAGAGTAAGCCTCCCACCAACCGATAGCAACCTAGCTTTCCATTGAGACAACTTCGAGTTAAACTTTTGTACAATACGGACCCAATTCTCACATCGCCCCATATTACTTCCAACCGGCACTCCTAAATACATCATTGGCAGCTTGGAAACACCACAACCAAGGACCTTAGCCATGTTTACAACATCCTCATCACAAACACAAACGCCTAGCAGCTTACTTGTAACTAGAAGAATAAAGAAGCGAAGAAAATTAATCGGTAAATCGGAACCACTATTGACGAACTAATTGTTTTGAGTTTTGACCTATTTACTCAATTCGCATGACCTACCCGATTTGCCATATCTAATAGTAAATATGTAACATTGTGTATGTATCCCTGCTTGTTTCGAGGTGATATGCACGTACGCTATCAAAAGTAACATGCACATCATAAATCGTATAATGCACACAGCATGTTATGTGCATGTATTTTTTTCCCCTTGTTTTGATAATTTAATCAATAGTTTGTAAAGCTGAAGATTTGTCACAACCCTTAAATCTTCTATTTAATTGGACAAAGAACCCAATACTTTGCAACGAGTGTGTGAACCCGCGCGTTGCCGCGGGAGTGCTATGTTGATGTATGTCTATAAAAGACCAAAGGTAACTACGCACCATAGGGTGGAAATTTCGCTGATGCCATTGGTGAGATGAGCTCGGTAGCGTCAGGTTCATTTGGTCTTTTACCCTGCACAATCAAGTTGATTAGTTAATGTTAGTTTTTGTTACAAACCAACCATTAAGGTTTAGTTATTCGGTTGTGACTCATTGAAATAAGTTACCTATTTTATATAACTTTATTTGTTCTCGAATAATCTTAAAGACGTTCGTCTGAGCTATAATAAAGTGTAACCACCATTTCCGACACCTCACCACCACCACATACCAGCAGTTCAACCAAATCCTAACCCGCCAGTTGCATACTTCCACTTTCACTAAAATTGCATCAATGAGATTGCTTCCTTTTTTTAACAGTTACCTGACGAACTGTTAGTAGTTGTTGATTTACTTTTAAGCAAATCCAAAGACCCTTAAAACGACCCAGTTCCCCCTTTTAAAACTGCTGTTTGGAATCAGCCCCGAGCACCCCGTAGAAATTCTTAAAATAAATACTTATTACCTTGACAGAGGGCATCGGTGCTATCTTTTCCATCATTCTGAGCCTGCCGTTCCTGCATCCATAATGTGGCTGGCTCACATGCACAACTTTTCCACCTTTCTGTTAAAACCAACTGCTGCAAGTTTAGGCACAATTTCCGCCATTTTAGGAACCATAAATGCAAATTGGATTACATGTTAATGTCAGTTAGATAAGCAATGAATAGCTATCATATTAAACACACTATCCAAGAAGGCAAATTTTTGTGGGACTACAGAAAATTAGACCTGCCATTTAATCGATTACACTAAATTCAAAATGACTACCAGAATTTGTAACTACTCTGAGCACTTGCAATGTAGGTAAGAAGTTAACCACCTATTAAACTCAGCATAATACTAAAAAAAAACAGTATAAACTAAGTTCTAATATAAAAACTTCCAGCTTGGTCATTCTGTTGTATATGTATTTCAAACTTTAGCCAGCAACTAAAAAATTCTGAACATGCCTGCATTTCATTTTCTTCTTCCCACTTACAGAGAATAAGTGTGAGTTTTATAAGATAGGTATGCTATTTTGCGACAATTGATTGTATGATCAAGAGTATCCAACAAAAGAAGCAAATAACATGTGTGTGTGGATTTCTTTTTCTATAATTTATGTGAGTGTAGTGTTTCTCAATTTATATATCGCATAGTATTTGCAGTCACTGTATTAAAACATATTGTCGATGCAAATCGAAGAATGCGAATGTACCAGCAGTTCAACTTACTGTGATCCGTAATAGATGAAGTCCGGCTATTCATGTATGAGCTGCTACCACTTTTGCATGGGTGTTTGTTAATGGCTGTTACAACAACAAATTCCCTCAAACAGCCAATGTGATATTATTTTTCGCACTGTCAGGAATTGCAATGAAAAAAGAGGATTAATCTAAGAACCAAATGAACACAAAACTAAGTTGTATGTAATCACAAACCTGGTCACAAATAATAACGGTACTCTCGTTAAAGCCAACTTCAACTTCACTTAAGTTATATGAAATACACATAACAACTAAGTTATTTAAACAGATAGATTATTTTATTTGTACAAATAACAGTATTTTATATTGAATGCCAATGTTACCTGCATTATGCACATGCAACCTGCTTAGATTGGCCCTTCCGCCGCCAACACTTCTTTAAGTTTATGCAATATTTGCAGGACCATTTGTCGAAAGGAATGACTGCCTGAGTTAATCATCCTGTGTTGACAAAAATTGAAACATATATATGACAAAACGACAAAAGGAAAACTTTCCCCCAATACAACATTGTACTACAATTTACCTTTATGGAAAAACAATGGGCATCTGTTACATAACAATCGTTCTTCACATTTCTCACAAACTCCACACGTCCCACACGTATCATTATTTTTCTCTGCACAATTTGAGTTTAAAGAAGATGCATACTCACATACAGACAATCCAATTTTGAGAAAAATATTTCCACACTTGGCAATAATTAAATATAAAACTCATTAATTTATCCTAATAAGTTTGAAGCTAACATTTCTAACTTTGTGTTGAGTGTAGGCACTCACGGTTTTCTGCGACTGCTGAAGCAGGCACGCGTTTGAAATTTTGATGGGCTAATCTGTTTACAAATTATAAGAAAATCATTTCATCCTCTATACTAAAAGTCCAAGCTTAAAGATATAAGTACCTCAGGATTAGAGTCATCAAGGAATATTCCACAACCATTCAGAAATCAATAGTTTGATGATGTCTTGTGTAAAAGGTAGAAAGCACATAGGCTAATTGAATAAACGACACTGCTTTCAGAGCTGAAGGCCTAGTACAGCTAATTAGAACTTGCTTTTTGTTATAGAGCATCTAACGCCTAATAAGTAGTAACAGGTTTTCATGAAGTGATTAAACCCTTACCTGGTTCGCCTGAAGCAAGATCTTCAACACCTCAAAGCATGATGGCCCTGGCTTCAACTCCAAATCTAATATCTTTTGCCGCATAGTTTCGCCTCCTACCTAACCTACTGCTTTTCTGAAACAGAAAATCACCAGATGCAATTAGCTAATCATATAACACAATGCATCCTAAACAAAAATTACTATATTATTATATTATTATAAATAATATATACTTGTTTAGAATTTTTCCTAATTAGCCTGCAAAAGCTAAAAATGATTTAAAAAAAGTTAGCAATAGTGTCACACTCTCTAGAAAGAAAAAAAAAATCACTGTGATTTCATTTGGGTTAGCTTAACTTGTTGGCTTATGGCCTTATTTCCTATTGAAAAAAAAAAAAAAAGCCAATAGGCTCATATCAACCATCAGTGGAACCACATAGTCTGCTATAAAACTTCTAAGGCACCCTATACAACCTTTAAAACAAATTCAGATCCTGAACGATAAAAGTTACAAAAAACTCACCTTCACCCGACATAGACATAAAGGAAGCTTCATACTAATTTAGATGTAAGAACTTCCTGAAAAAAATAACACATAACAACAATCAATTTTTCCCCCAAAAACATTAAAAATCAAAAACTAATAAAAGCACACATACCTGCAATTCTTCTTCGGCATCTTTAAATCGAATATTTACATGGATGAATCTCGAATTTTGTTTGGTTTTGTATGTGGGTTCCTGGTTCGTATGTGTGAGGTGTGTGTTTGATTGAAAGAAGTAATGGTATGTGAGATCTGTGTGTACTGTGATTGGGGTAGTGAAGGGTCTAGATTATAGTAGAAATTAAAGATAAGCATGAATGGATGGTTATGGATGGGGATTTATGAAGCAAAAGTAGCTAAGGGTCATCACACCTTCATTACGGGGATGTACAGTGCACAAAACGGGGCAATTAGCTCGTGAACAGTGCTTCGCACAGTGCTTTTACGGGTCGGATGAATAGTTCCCGTTGTACTTGCAACCAATAGGGTTGTGAAAAGTATGTACCATGTATAGTAAGCTTTTGTACCAACTCAATGAGAACCACATTTTGGTCCTTAATCTCACTGTAATAACTATTCTGTAACAACTTTAATTAAACGGGGCACTTTCCCCTTATTAGAATATATATATAATGGGATCAACGAGACTATTATTTTGTCTTCATGATAAAATTGAACATTACTATTAGTAAATAAAAGTTAAAATTGAAGCTTAATTTGATCAAACTATTAAATGTGCTAAAAAAACACGTGTCTATTTGTTAAAAAAAATGAGGCGTAAGTGCGTAACTAATAAAACTTTAGTGGTTAAATTTTAAATAAAGTATACTTATCATATCAATTTTTTTTTTATTATTTTTTTTAAACACGTGTCTGTTGTTATTTATAAATACTATTATCACTATATAGTAAACTAATGTATTTTTACGGAATTGTAGATATATAAAAAGAAAAACACGAGTTACTATGACATGTAAATGAATACACGATATTATACATATACGAACGACTAACGTTATTTCTTTATGTAAGATTAAGTAAGGATATCCGAAAAATATTATCTTTTAACTATCCTCGTTCAATAACAACTCATATTATTTCTTTTTTTTATAAATTTAACCCGCACAAAGTTTAAAAATCAGCTTAAATTACTATTAACATGAATATAAATATCAAAATGAAGGCACGACATTACACGTTACTGTGAGATGAAAATAAATAAATGAGATTCTATATATAACAACAAAACATATTTTTCAAGTTCATTATATGCTACTAAACACACATAATGTTTAGAACATGATATCAATAGTTAAATTTAAACAAGATCAACAAACATCATTCCAGTTAAACAAAGTTAAATACTATGTGCAACAAAAATCCATACAAAATATTAATCAATATTGACACATAAGAAAAAAATATTTAAAAACTCGTGCGTGCACGAGTATTATAAGTTTATAACTAATCAGAAGTATTAAAAATTTAATATAATTTTATTGAAAAATCTTAAATTTTATAACACCATTAATTTATGAATTATCACAATATTTAATTTAAAAAAAAAATTATTGAAGTTATTAACCGTTATAGTATCTAAATAAATGAAACGTTTCCTCTCGAGACACTAAATGCGGTTGCTTTTCGTGGAGATTCTACTACCCCATGGTTTGCCGATTTTGCAAATTACCATGCGGGTAACTTTGTGGTGAAAGGGATGTCGTCCCAACAGAAGAATAAGTTCTTCAAGGATGTTAAACATTATTTCTGGGACGACCCCTATTTATTCAAGATCTGTGCCGATCAAGTCATCCGGCGGTGTGTTAATGGTCAGGAAGCCAATGATATTCTTAAGGCTTGCCATGCTGGAACCACGGGGGGCCACCATAATCCAAACTACACCGCCAAAAAGGTGTTTGATTCCGGTTTCTTTTGGCCCAGAATTTATAAGGATGCCCAAGAATTAGTCAGATCCTGTGACGCTTGTCAACGTCACGGGAATATTTCACAAAAGAATGAAATGCCACAGAATGCAATTCAAGTTTGTGAAATCTTTGACGTATGGGGCATCGATTTTATGGGGCCATTTCCTTCATCTCATGGAAACAAGTATATACTCGTGGCTGTTGATTATCTATCAAAATGGGTTGAAGCGAAAGCTTTACCCAGAAACGATGCCCGAGTTGTTGTAAAGTTTTTGAAAGCTCTTTTTGCCCGATTCGGAACCTCACGTGCTATAATTAGTGATCGTGGTACGCATTTCTGCAATGACAAATTCGACAAAGTCATGCAAAAGTATGGTGTAACTCACCGTCTCTCTACTGCGTACCACCCTCAGACAAGTGGGCAAGTTGAAGTTTCCAATCGTGGAATTAAAAGAATTTTGGAAAGAACGGTTGGCGAAAATCGTGCATCGTGGTCGGATAAGTTAGATGACGCACTCTGGGCTTTCCGTACGGCTTACAAAACACCCATCGGGTGTACACCTTACAAGCTTGTGTACGGGAAAGCATGCCATCTGCCGATCGAGCTTGAGCATAAAGCCTATTGGGCCCTCAAGCATGCCAATTTCGACCTCCAAACTGCAGGCGATCATCGGAAAGTTCAAATGAATGAATTGAGTGAACTTCGTGATCAGGACTATGAAAACTCTTTAATCTACAAGGAAAAAACAAAGAAGCTCCATGACTCAAAGATCAAAAACCGCGTTTTCAACGTTGGTGATCGAGTCCTTCTTTTTAACTCAAGATTAAAGATCTTCTCGGGTAAATTGAAAACCCGTTGGACCGGACCATTCACCATTGCTAAAGTTTATCCTTATGGCACCGTCGAATTATCTCAAAATGACGGGCCAAATTTCAAAGTGAATGGGCATCGGTTGAAGCATTACTTCGGAGAGGACATACCATCCATGGTTGTCCCGGATCTCCAAACTTTCCCCAAGGACAATTGAATGCGGGGATCGAGTCAAGCTAGCGACTCGGTGAACAAAAACAGTAGCAAAGCATATGGGTTTTCACCCGTATTTCTGACTTCTTTCTACTTTCTAACACCCAAGTGTGGGGGAGTGGCCGTCCCCTGCAGCTTTTTCAATGAATGTATATAAAATCTCTTGAAATAAAAAAAAAAAAATAAAAAAAAAAAAAAAAAAAATCATCATAATCATTTTAAAAGAAGTGATAGCTTCTATTTAAGAAGCTTGAGCTTTTTCAGTTGTGTACAGTATATATAATATAAATAAAGTGAAAAATCCAATTTCCGCAGTTAGCTTAGAATATTGTCTTGCTTTCCGTTCGAAGATTCGGCATAATAGCCGGGACTTTGAATATTGAGGACAATATTCAATTCTAAGTGTGGGGGGGAAATTCTAGCGAATTTTATCACATTATATCATCTAGTACCCCCGTTTTTGGCCAAAATTTTTCAAAAATTTTTCACTTTATTTCAAAATTTTTGTGGTTATCAGTCCGCCATGTCTAACCGACAAAAGGATTGGCTAATCCAGGAGCAAACGGCTCTTGGTAAAGATACATCAAATCCGTTTACGGCTGACAATTTGCCAAAAATTGTATGGTAATCGACTCACCATATCTTATAGTGAAGAGTTGGCTAGCCCGCAAGATTATGGCTTGTGGTAAAGGCGTTGGAAAAACCATAATTGGTAATCAGCTCACCAAAGATAATAACTATGTTTTATCTAAGAGTTGGCTAGTCCAGAAGCAAACGGCTTCTGGTAAAGACTAATCAAACCCGTTGAAAGCTGGTGATTTGCTCAAAATCACATGGTTATCGGTGTACCATGGTTCTTACTTGAACTTAAACATTCGGCTACTCCAGAAGTGATGGCTTTTGGTAAAGAGACTTAAAATCCATCAAGTTTTCATAAAATATTGCTAGGGACTAGCAATAGTTTAGTGTGGGGGATTGATGAGTGCGCAAACACTCATCATTTTTGGTCAAATCTGAAACGCAAAACATCTGAAAACACGCAAAAATGCATCAAAATGATGAAAATACCCAAGGATCGTGTTTTATGTGTCTCAAATGCAAAATGTTTAAAAACAAATGAAAAACGAGCAAAGTTTGCAGATTTGGCAGTTTCAGTCCCCCAACTTTCAAAGATTGGCAAAAATAGTCCCTAGAGTTTAAAAATGTGGAGTTTTATCATTCAAGGTCCTTGAATTGTTTTAAGTTGTCAAAAGTGGTCCTTGAGTGAAATTTTGGGCAAATGGCAAAACAAGTCCCTGAACTTTGGGAAAATTACAGAAATGGTCCTTGGGTATTTAAAAATGGAAAAATGGCATTTTTGGTCTTTGGTCTATCAAAGTTGGCAAGTTTGGTCCTCATGAGTACTTTAGAAAATGTACAATTTCAGCCCCATCTTTGGTGAATTTACACAAATGGTCCTTGTTATAATCTTAAACCAAACGGACCATTTATTTTCTACAAATCCAAATCCAATCCAAACCCCAACACAGCCCAATCCCTTTTCCTTATAACCCCAAGGCCCAATTCTTTTTACCCGGCCCAAAATCAAAATCATAATCCCCATGTTTATATCTCCCCAGTCAAACCCCCCCGTTTGACCACCTTCCCTCCCAACTTCTTCCCCCAAAACCAGGGTACCCCATCTCTCCCACATGGCTCCCCCACCTCCATAGCCACCCTCCTTGTCTCCCACAGTACACTCCAAACATTTATTACCCTCACCAAACTAAACCTACCCATTTGGCAGTTATATATTTTTGGCGCCAAATCCATTTCAATGGCTGAGATCAAGTTTGAGCCATCCAATGGCTCAGAATTGGAGTGAGAATTGCTGAAGAGGTCAAAGGAATAAAGAAAGAGATGGAGAGAGAAGAGGGGAGTCAGTTAGTTTTCAAGTTTTAGTGTCGTTTTTCTTAATTATAAAAAGTTCCAGTGTAATTTAGTTTAAAAGTAATGTATTAAGTGTTTATGTTGTATTTGAACTCACTTTGATCAATCTAATTCAGTTTATCTTTGAAATCCAGTTTGTGCTCAAATTTCATTCAAAATCTCCCATTTCTTGTATTTCAATTAAATGTTGTTTACTTGGTTTCAAAATGTTGTTTGAATCTTGTTAAGGTTGTTTGAACTCAAAAACAAGCATAAATTCAGAAAAGAAAAGAAAAGGAAATTATAAAGAAAAAGCACAAAAATATAAAAAAAATTGAAGAATGAAGAAGAAAGCAAGGAGCACTGTAAATATGGGATGGCAGTGGGTTAGAGGCTTCATAGGAAGCCAATAGGTGTGTTATTTGGTCCTTGGTACTTCATTTCATAGCCTGGATCATTTGTAAGCCTTAAAATCACTTATTGGCATTTTACTGTAGACAAGTTCATTGCCTGTTAATCTTGGGTTTAAATGCTATCTAGGTGTATTTGAGTTAGATTAAAGTTTAATTTTGGTTGTTTGTTCATTGGATTTCTTAGTTGCTTATTGTTTCATCTTCACAGTTTAATATAGCATTTTGGTAATTTATGGTATTAAGCTGTTGTTCTTGGTGTTTTTATGCCTAAATGTTCTCATAAGATCATATTAATACCTTGGGATTCAGTTTAATAGTCTAATTCAGTAGATTCCTTTGAAAATCTTATTTTGAGTTACATAAAGTAGTGTTTGGTTCAGTAGGTTAATCTGTGCTCTAGTGTGTTTGAGTTGTTATATCTAGGTGTTGCAAGTTACATTAGGACTAGATAACTCAATTTGGTCATAAAACTCAGTGGTTTTTAACAAGAAAGTCAAAATAGCCTTTTCTATTACCTTGTTCTTTAACTGTTGGATTTTCATGTTTCTTAATCATGCTAATATGTTCATAAGTTGTTTTGATCACTTACTCTAGTTTCTATATAGCTTAAAACATCATATTCAGTAAGTAGGATTGATCCAAAGTTCATTTAAGTCAAACTTTTAGTGTAAAATAAAAAGTCAAAACTCAGCTTTGGTAATTTTTGAATAAACTGTGGATTTTCCGCTAGGGCTTAATTTTAGGAATTTGGATTTGAGCTTTTGGAATATTGTTATTTGGTTGGTCATCTTGCTATAGTATTTTTCTTGATTTTTGTTTGGCTTGTTCAACTGCTTATTTGTGTTTATCTTTTAGGCAGTTTTTCACATAAGTTGCCTTGCTCACAGGTTTCATAACCTAATTCACACACTGAAGAAGTTAAACCTATGGATCAAGATATTGATAGAATATAAACTTTTTTTTGTTAAGTAATAGAAAAATTAGTTCATACATTTGTGTATTACATGACTTATATCAACACAGCATCATAAAGTTCAATATCATCTCTCGGCATTTCTACAACACTTTTGTGGATCCTAAATAAACGCGACCACCCCATCACCTGCATTCGAAATATGTCTCGGCCTCGTATCTGTAAACTGACACAAAGTAACCTTATTGTTAATCTTCTTCCTCGGTTGATCTAATCCGTGTTCCCAGGAAAGCAAATCAAGTCTAAAGTTAGAATGTTTCAATACTAATTTAGAATAAAAGTAAATGCAGTGATTTGATTTATAACTAAAAAAAAGTGAGATCTCATAATTCTCAAATTCATTGAAAGAAAATAACTAATGACATTTTTACCTCATCAAGCAATTTCGGTAAACATCTGGGTCGCATTCACGTCCATTATAGTCCTACAAACCCGATCAGACTCAAATTCCCCATTACGTTTCTGTTTCAATAATGAATCTTCACTTCTGCCATTTACAAACTATAGAGCGTAGTTGTTACTTCCATTCTTTTCAGTTCCATTTCCAAAACACGAAATTTAATCTCTACGAAATGAATATTCAATGCCCAAACACACGTGTACCATCATCGAACCAAGGCAGCATGATGAGATTTCCTCAAATACCATCATCGAACCAAATGCCCAAACACACGTGTACCAAACTCAGTAGTCAGTTCTTGACACCTATTTCACTGCACTATAAGGTCAACCAAGTAGACAATTGCAAACGGGTCAGGTAAGTCATCTAATTCTTGCTGTAACTGTATATGCTGCTTTTAAGCATAGAACATTGGACTCACCAGGAACACCAATTAAGGATAGTTCAGGACTTGCAGTTTTAGAATGTAAGAGTTAGTTTATCTCTGTTTTTATTTCCTATTGAAGTGGTTAAAGATCTTCTATCGTTCTGCATAGACAACTAACTGAAGCATTACCGCACGTTCTGGAAACATACGCAAAGCAACTATCAGCCAAGCTACAACGATTAATCAGATAGAAACCGACTCAGACTATCACAATGCAGTTGTTCCAGCGACAAATATCGCAATATCGTGTGGCACTTGCTTTACTGAAAAAAAAAACAACAAAAAAATAAATATCAACTTCTTATAGCTCTTTTATTCATGCCAAAAAGTGAACAATGAAATCGTGATATTTGTTACCAAAAGTCATGCCAAATTTGTGTCTTAGTGTTACACAACACATTGCCGAAACACGATAATTTTGTTTGCTAATAGACTGACCAACGCTTTCGGACTATTGGGTATTGGCTATAAAATTCATGAGGTTTAAACTTGCTTCTACACTCATAAAACTCAAAGTCACGCAGCTAAGTACATTTTATAAATTTGTTTCTACTGATGCAACTCAAAGTGACACCACTAAGACGCACCTTTTTGGTAGTATCTGTTTACAGACATCCAATAAAGGCGCTGAAAGCATTTCGCCTTCTTCATTCTTGACCTGCTTCATTCCCTTCCATTTTGTGAATCCACATTCTGTAATAGTAAAACATATTAGATCAGATTCACACCTACAAAAATTAAAACAATGATCAAATTTACAAATACACGTTTTAACATGTTCATTGATGCTTTATTGGATCTTTGAAAATGATTTATGTGGTTTGAGAACCTTTTAGCAAATAAGTTATTCAAGATCCACTCTTGACTGATCACAAACATCTAATGTGGTCATATGACACAATATAAATTTGCAATTCCTCTAAAAGTACTTGTCATCATAAAACTGTATGTTGAGTAAAAGCCAACAAAATTCATGAGACAAAGAGAATGCATTACAAACCTGATTTTGTTGTTCATAATGTACATATGTAAAAAAAATATAATAATAATAATAAATAAAAATTTAAAAAAAAAACAAATAAAAAAAAAACAATAGTTTCACTTATACTTTTACCTCAGGAACGAAATCCACCCGGTGCAGGCCCCATTTCAGCCAACAAACACAGACATTTCAGCAGACATAGGCACCCTTTTTATCCGCCATTCGAGTGCCAAAATTCCCTCCTTTTATCATTGATCGCATGTAACCCAATTTCTTGTAAGTAAGTGGTGCAAGAATCATTTGTACGTCAGTGGGAGACCTGCACAATAAACAGCACATTAGCATAATAAAACACTATATGACATAATTATCCTTAAAACACATGTGCAAACACCCCATAAGATAATGAATAGTGTGTGTTACAAATTCACGCAACAAAAGTAAATCCAAACTGTCTCGTGCGCCATAGGTTGATAATTTTGTTGACATCATATTTATGAAATCAATATTTTAAATACATAGTTGTGACAACCAGGTTTAACCAATGAATCAAAGCAATAATCAGAACAACTGTTTCGTTAACACGAAAAACCCAAAACTCAATAATCTATATTAAATCAAAATTAAACATAATCAAAAAAGCGCTTGGTGGAAGAAATTGACATTTTTTGGAGGTTTGTGTGTGTTATGTGTATGAACACCAAGTGAAAAAAAGATTGTGAGATCAAGCTTCTTTTTTACAAATTCTAGCATAATCATATGCCCCAAACACCGAAGAGAGCGTAAGTCTTGTTGAGTGTTTGTTTAAGTTTTTTTGTGGTTTTATAAGCCAAATCTACTCCTGTTAAGGTCTTCTAACCTGAAACTTACTGTATACGAAGAATTCGCCGCTACAAAAAAAATACCTTCAAGAGATTGAGAAGAGAAGCAAGCTCCCACCGTTGCTGGAGAATATTCTGGTGAGTATCAATCCAGGCGACACAACAAAACCCGTAGATACATAAGCACACCTCGATACTTTCTGAAATGCTGATTCAACAGGAAGACTACCACACATGACAACCTACCAACACGCATTTATTCCAACATTAACATGAGTCTCCAAATTATTGGCAAGTGATTAGCATATGAAAATCATTGTGCTTGGAGCTTCATTTTAAACAATCACAGTTGAAAAAAAGATGTTATCCAATTAAACAAAGGGTAACACACAAATTGTGACTGTCATTCACTTTTGTGACTCAAATTTATAATTCATTACTGAAGTCTAAATACATCCATTATGTGCTGAAATGTATCCAGCTTGCAAGAATATTATACGTTTAATCAATTTCGATATGTATATAACAATTAGAAATGAACCAAAAGTATGCCCCCGAAATTAACATGTTACTGCAACGCATAAAATATGTTTTCCAAACATATGCCACACGTTGTATCGAACACCAATCACGAACTTAAAAATTCAGTCATAAAGTAAAGAAAGTAAAGAAAGCAAAGAATGCATACCTGTGCGCCAGATGGATATAGAGGGCTAACATTTTTAGAGCACGTAACTGTGATTCAGCAATTGCAGGAAGGTACATAAGGTTCCTATGAAGCTTCACCTGATTTCTGCACCAATACCATGTTTTCAAGTAAATGTTAACATATAACTTCATATGGTGCAATATGATTCAGATGGTTTCAATATTTGTTTAGTGGGGTATTTAGTGAATGTTCATAAATAAAGTTTGCAAGAATCATAAAACATTCAAGATGATATTATCCACACAAAAGTTACGGCATAACTATAAGAAGAGTTACGCCGGAATCACTACGGTAAATTAAATCAAATAACTTTCGCCGTAACTATAGGAGGAGTTACGTTGTAACCACATATCAGCAACAAAACATGTCCCACTTAATCCGTAGCTTTCACGTGACAATTATTTATTTATCAAACAAAACTCAATCAACCAACTAAGAATATGACAACATAATATGGCAACAAACATAAGAATACCCTAAATCAATTCAGAATTTTCAAAACCCTAGAATTTAATCAAAAATCTATTAGTGCTAATTGGGGAAAAAAAATCCAATAATAGCAACCTAAACACAACTCCCACATCATAAATCAAACAAACTCCTATCTTACTTCTATCATCAAATTGAAAATCAAAAACCCCTCCAGATAAATTTATCCAAAATAAATGAATAATTAAATTCTAATTACAGACTTTAAAAAAAAATTAATTAATTGTGATTCTTATGAACAACATTTAACAAAAACCCCAAAGTCAAAAAAAAAAAAAAAAAAAAAAAAAAAACCCCTTATACCTGATGTGCGGATCTGATTTTTGCTAATTCATTTTTTTTCCTGCATCTGTGAATCTTGTGCTGGATCGATCCTTTTTTTTTGGGCATGAATCATTATTCGTTGTGTGTGTGTTTGTGTGTGTTCGCGTGTGTTATGGGTGTGTGTGTTTGCGAGGAGGAAGGGTCTAGAATGGGAGAGGGAAATATCTTATCCTGGGAATAATGGAACGGAGAGGACTGTTTGAAGCACTGTAGCAGTAATGAATAGTTGCATATAACGGAACGGGGAACGGAACAGTGACTTCCTTTTAGTATACAGCTGGGTGAAGAAAACGGGTGTGTAACGGGTTTTTGAACGGAACGGGATTTTGGGTTTTAGTATATATTATAACGTGTGTGTGAACCCGCGCGTTGCCACGGGAGTGCTATGTTGATGTATGTCTATAAAAGACCAAAGGTAACTACGCACCATAGGGTGGAAATTTCGCTGATTCCATTGGTGAGATGAGCTCGGTAGCGTCAGGTTCATTTGGTCTTTTACCCTGCACAATCAAGTTGATTAGTTAATGTTAGTTTTTGTTACAAACCAGCCATTAAGGTTTAGTTATTCGGTTGTGACTCATTGAAATAAGTTATCTATTTTATATAACTTTATTCGTTCTCGAATAATCTTAAAGACGTTCGTCTGAGCTATAATAAAGTGTAACCACCATTTCCGACACCTCACCACCACCACATACCAGCAGTTCAACCAAATCCTAACCCGCCAGTTGCATACTTCCACTTTCACTAAAATTGCATCAATGAGATTGCTTCCTTTTTTTAACAGTTACCTGACGAACTGTTAATAGTTGTTGATTTACTTTTAAGCAAATCCAAAGACCCTTAAAACGACCCAGTTCCCCCTTTTAAAACTGCTGTTTGGAATCAGCCCCGAGCACCCCGTAGAAATTCTTAAAATAAATACTTATTACCTTGACAGAGGGCATCGGTGCTATCTTTTCCATCATTCTGAGCCTGCCGTTCCTGCATCCATAATGTGGCTGGCTCACATGCACAACTTTTCCACCTTTCTGTTAAAACCAACTGCTGCAAGTTTAGGCACAATTTCCGCCATTTTAGGAACCATAAATGCAAATTGGATTACATGTTAATGTCAGTTAGATAAGCAATGAATAGCTATCATATTAAACACACTATCCAAGAAGGCAAATTTTTGTGGGACTACAGAAAATTAGACCTGCCATTTAATCGATTACACTAAATTCAAAATGACTACCAGAATTTGTAACTACTCTGAGCACTTGCAATGTAGGTAAGAAGTTAACCACCTATTAAACTCAGCATAATACTAAAAAAAAACAGTATAAACTAAGTTCTAATATAAAAACTTCCAGCTTGGTCATTCTGTTGTATATGTATTTCAAACTTTAGCCAGCAACTAAAAAATTCTGAACATGCCTGCATTTCATTTTCTTCTTCCCACTTACAGAGAATAAGTGTGAGTTTTATAAGATAGGTATGCTATTTTGCGACAATTGATTGTATGATCAAGAGTATCCAACAAAAGAAGCAAATAACATGTGTGTGTGGATTTCTTTTTCTATAATTTATGTGAGTGTAGTGTTTCTCAATTTATATATCGCATAGTATTTGCAGTCACTGTATTAAAACATATTGTCGATGCAAATCGAAGAATGCGAATGTACCAGCAGTTCAACTTACTGTGATCCGTAATAGATGAAGTCCGGCTATTCATGTATGAGCTGCTACCACTTTTGCATGGGTGTTTGTTAATGGCTGTTACAACAACAAATTCCCTCAAACAGCCAATGTGATATTATTTTTCGCACTGTCAGGAATTGCAATGAAAAAAGAGGATTAATCTAAGAACCAAATGAACACAAAACTAAGTTGTATGTAATCACAAACCTGGTCACAAATAATAACGGTACTCTCGTTAAAGCCAACTTCAACTTCACTTAAGTTATATGAAATACACATAACAACTAAGTTATTTAAACAGATAGATTATTTTATTTGTACAAATAACAGTATTTTATATTGAATGCCAATGTTACCTGCATTATGCACATGCAACCTGCTTAGATTGGCCCTTCCGCCGCCAACACTTCTTTAAGTTTATGCAATATTTGCAGGACCATTTGTCGAAAGGAATGACTGCCTGAGTTAATCATCCTGTGTTGACAAAAATTGAAACATATATATGACAAAACGACAAAAGGAAAACTTTCCCCCAATACAACATTGTACTACAATTTACCTTTATGGAAAAACAATGGGCATCTGTTACATAACAATCGTTCTTCACATTTCTCACAAACTCCACACGTCCCACACGTATCATTATTTTTCTCTGCACAATTTGAGTTTAAAGAAGATGCATACTCACATACAGACAATCCAATTTTGAGAAAAATATTTCCACACTTGGCAATAATTAAATATAAAACTCATTAATTTATCCTAATAAGTTTGAAGCTAACATTTCTAACTTTGTGTTGAGTGTAGGCACTCACGGTTTTCTGCGACTGCTGAAGCAGGCACGCGCTTGAAATTTTGACGGGCTAATCTGTTTACAAATTATAAGAAAATCATTTCATCCTCTATACTAAAAGTCCAAGCTTAAAGATATAAGTACCTCAGGATTAGAGTCATCAAGGAATATTCCACAACCATTCAGAAATCAATAGTTTGATGATGTCTTGTGTAAAAGGTAGAAAGCACATAGGCTAATTGAATAAACGACACTGCTTTCAGAGCTGAAGGCCTAGTACAGCTAATTAGAACTTGCTTTTTGTTATAGAGCATCTAACGCCTAATAAGTAGTAACAGGTTTTCATGAAGTGATTAAACCCTTACCTGGTTCGCCTGAAGCAAGATCTTCAACACCTCAAAGCATGATGGCCCTGGCTTCAACTCCAAATCTAATATCTTTTGCCGCATAGTTTCGCCTCCTACCTAACCTACTGCTTTTCTGAAACAGAAAATCACCAGATGCAATTAGCTAATCATATAACACAATGCATCCTAAACAAAAATTACTATATTATTATATTATTATAAATAATATATACTTGTTTAGAATTTTTCCTAATTAGCCTGCAAAAGCTAAAAATGATTTAAAAAAAGTTAGCAATAGTGTCACACTCTCTAGAAAGAAAAAAAAAATCACTGTGATTTCATTTGGGTTAGCTTAACTTGTTGGCTTATGGCCTTATTTCCTATTGAAAAAAAAAAAAAAAGCCAATAGGCTCATATCAACCATCAGTGGAACCACATAGTCTGCTATAAAACTTCTAAGGCACCCTATACAACCTTTAAAACAAATTCAGATCCTGAACGATAAAAGTTACAAAAAACTCACCTTCACCCTCGTTAAACGACATAGACATAAAGGAAGCTTCATACTAATTTAGATGTAAGAACTTCCTGAAAAAAATAACACATAACAACAATCAATTTTTCCCCCAAAAACATTAAAAATCAAAAACTAATAAAAGCACACATACCTGCAATTCTTCTTCGGCATCTTTAAATCGAATATTTACATGGATGAATCTCGAATTTTGTTTGGTTTTGTATGTGGGTTCCTGGTTCGTATGTGTGAGGTGTGTGTTTGATTGAAAGAAGTAATGGTATGTGAGATCTGTGTGTACTGTGATTGGGGTAGTGAAGGGTCTAGATTATAGTAGAAATTAAAGATAAGCATGAATGGATGGTTATGGATGGGGATTTATGAAGCAAAAGTAGCTAAGGGTCATCACACCTTCATTACGGGGATGTACAGTGCACAAAACGGGGCAATTAGCTCGTGAACAGTGCTTCGCACAGTGCTTTTACGGGTCGGATGAATAGTTCCCGTTGTACTTGCAACCAATAGGGTTGTGAAAAGTATGTACCATGTATAGTAAGCTTTTGTACCAACTCAATGAGAACCACATTTTGGTCCTTAATCTCACTGTAATAACTATTCTGTAACAACTTTAATTAAACGGGGCACTTTCCCCTTATTAGAATATATATATAATATGGAATTAGAATATGTCAACTTAGTGGGTGATACACAATTTAGTCAGATTATACACAAGGAGAAAACTCCTATATCATTATACGTAGATTCTAAGTTATATATGACAACCCAGAACACTTTGTCTACTCATTATCGGATCACGATTAATGTTTGGGCATTAAATTTTGTGTAAGACATACATAAATAATTTTTGTTTAATATGAATTATGAATGAACCACTGTTGTTGGTTAGGTATCTTACGTTTTGATCTGATTGGTTGTTGGTGAGACTTTAATTATAACTGAAAATTTAATGTCACTGGAGGCTAATTGTGAATTTTATCATTTTAACTTCCTTTTATGTGATTATGTAATAGTATTTAGCGTTGTCAAGCAATTAGGCTACTTACTATATATGAATTATCTGGTTTTTAATCGTAAAGATACAAATATAGTTATCTTTTCTGAAATTCAAATGAATGCATTTGAATGTGTTTTCGAAGGAATTAATTTCGGGATCTGGAAACTGGGAGGGTCCAAAACATCGAAAGATGGACATTAGGACTGTTGAGGCCAATTTTGATAGCTTGCTTCACATAACTATCAGATCTACGTCAAAGCTGGGCCAATTTGTGCAGATCATATACTACCTAAATAAATTTATATAGCACAATAATCTTCTTTCGGAGTGTGAGCATTACTTTTTTGGAGGGTGTCAAAGGATCTATGAGTATGGATGATTGAGTTATGAAATTTATGTAATTTTAATTAAAGTGGTGTAGCGTCTCATGGATTTGTCTCGACTAGATCAGGTTAGGTGTGGATTGATGTGTTAGTAACTTAGCATGTCGCTATTGTCCATTCTCTATACATTGCAGAAATGGATATGGTGCTTTGGCAGTAGTAGATTATCTTATCCTATATGTGATTTGGTGTTAAGTTTTCATATATATTGGTCTTTCTTACTAATGTGTAATTGAAAGTCGGAATAAGATAGATAATAGAGACAATGCAACTTTAATACAAACTATATGTGTAAGTGTGTAACATCAAAAATATTAACTACCAGATTCTTGAAAAGGCTTAATGGACTATCTGTGGGTATCCACTTTATACCGTGTATCTATTCCCATGGTTCTCTTGCCTGATTGGCTGATTGACAATATCCTTTTTGTGAATTTAAATTAAAAAGACACTGTCAAAACAATTGTCCCTGGAATCAATTGAGGTTGCGATTAAAAGTCAAATTCTCTCTCCCCTAAGGGGATTTCCGGCCGCCACCCTCACTATTATTCCGGCCAATTCCAGCCCTTAATCGTCTTCTCTACTCTTTTTTTAAGGGTATGCAATACGAGTAAGGCTGGTAATATTCTATTGAGGGTGGTTGGATTCGTTTTTTTGTTTTATCTTATAGGATTTCTCCTTTTATTGGCGGTTTTCATCCTTTTTTTTTCAATCGGATTCGTTTAGGGTTTGTAACCGCCTATATGTTTTCAATCGACCCTTGTTTACCTTTGATGCATAGTCGGTTGTTAAAATCGATGTTATATATACAGGGGACGATCATGTATTCGTTTTAGGGTTTTATAACCATAAGCGATTACTATTCTGTTTGTATTCATTTTTAGGGTTTCATCTTGGTCGATCATATATTCTTAACTGGAATATCATTCTATGATCGTTTATTCTTGCTGGAGATATACGTATATCAGATCTGGTCATTATTGCATATTAGGGTTTCGATCTATAATTCTGATATACGATTGATTGGTGGGTGGTTGGTGAGCGTGGCATGTTTGTGTTTGATTCCAGTCGATTATCTTAGATCGATTATATTGTAACATGGTGTGCCTCTGTTTGGAGGTTGGTCATGAAGGACCAGGTAAGTATTATGAATGTCAACCTTTGCAAGGGGTTGTTGGGTTTCGATTTGTTCTTAGCATGATGGTTACGTTTGTTTGTGGGTTATGGGAGAGAAGGAAGTATTGACTGATTGTTTGTTACATCATGGGATCCTCATGCTATTGTTTCATGTTCTATCTACTGATCCATTGTGATGTGATTATGGGATGTTAGGGTTCTTAATACCCTATTGTTCGGATTGTTTGAGTGCTACTGATTTGATTATTGGTCGTGTTTACTTTCTTCAAAGAGTAGCTGCTCGATTATGGAAGTTAAGTTTGAAGGTACTCTTGTTCAAAAATCTTTCGGTCATACTTTCACAAGCTGATTTTCATTCTTTCTAATCGATGGCCTGGTGATCGTATGTAGAATCATATTCTACCAGAAGTTAATGGGTTAATTTACTTTGTGGTACGTAATATGATTTATTGGAAGTTAGGGTGTGTTAAAAACCCTAGTGGCTTATGTTTGTTGGTGACATGAATCATGGTGCTGCTCGAATGGGTTCTATGACGCTAATTTTTGGGCAGGTTGATCATGTTATTAGTTTTGATTGAGAGCATATTTGGTCATTTTGATGCTTATGTTTGGCGGGACTTTATTTTTCTGCATTTGATGATTACATGCTCGTTGAAGGTTTTGTTTGTGGTGTCTTTGCTACTTAAAACAGATGATATGTTGAAGATCGCTTGGATGTTTATAAGTTGATTCTTCATGGATGTTAAGGTGGACTACCATAGTGATTAGAAGGCTCAAGTTTTTCTTGAGTAGTTTTGTATACTTTTATTTACTTTTGTCATTATTGGTAGGTTCATTTTATTGTAAGTTATAAGAATGGTGTGTCATTCTTATACTTGAGTCTGTAAGTGTCCTAAGGGACTGAGATGAGGGAAGTCACCCTCATCCTTTGTACTTCAATGCTTTTTGGTGTAATGAATTTTACCGGGGTGAATTAACCCTTTTACCCAAAAAAAAAACAATTGTCCCTCTAATTATGTTTTTGTGAGGATATTCATTGTAGGCGCGTCACAAAAGTGCTAGAGGATAGAAACGAGAAAAGTTCCCCCATACTTTAAACAATGTGGTTCAACATAATGCATAGCTAAATAAACTTTCGAACATCATTATATGGAAAGATGATTATGGTCGGATCAATACTTGATGATCTTGGATTATGTTATCGAACTTAATGGTGACTGAATTTACGAGTGTTTGTGTAACATATTAAACACTATATCTAGGACATAAAAAGGGTTATGGATTGAATGGTAAGTAGGAGTTAGAGAGAGAAAGTGAGTTGGGTGTTTCTAGAGAGAGAAAGAAATGAGAGAAAATCTTGTGTATTAGCTTGGAAGAAATGAAAGCACCAACCCTCTCCACATGTGGAGAGGGGTATTTATAGTCCTTACAAATAAATAAGAAAAACGCCCCGTATGGGCTGTGGATCAGGCATACAGTGGGTAAGAGACCCGTCCTTCCTCCACGGTGTTACTTAACTAAACTAAGGACTAACTACTATAAATATAACTACGAGCTAAATCTATGCTATTACATAATTGAGGTGACCGAGTCTTTAACTTAGGAATATTTGTATTCCTAACAATCTCCCCCTAAGCGAGGTCACCTTTGAAATATAAATTCTTTATCTTCTAGCATTCTTTAAATCTTTAGCTCGTAGCGTTGATTCTTCATATTCAACACACTTTGTACTTCAGGCATTAATCTTGTGAATTGAAGTTCCTTTGGTATGAGTGATCTTTGAGCTTTCTTTGAGATCATTAGACATAGTAAATCTCCAAGCATCCTTTGTTGTATTGCCTTCATGTGGACTAGTGACTTTTGGACCGTCATGCTCACAATCTTCTGTATTAGGAGACTTTTCATCAGAGTTGCGGAAACGTCGTTGGTAGTCTCTTCAACTATCATAGTCGTAAGTCTCTCATCTTTGAAGATGATATCGTGGGCTTGTGACTCGGGTCGAATGAGGTCCATGCAGTGAAAGGATGCTCCGTTTTCTTCGAAGAGCTAGGACCGGTGGAATGTTCTTGTTGGTCATTATTGCCGGATGACATGCGAGGAGGGAGTGATGATTGACCTTTAGCAACTCCCGAGGTTCCAGTGGAACCTGCAACACCAGAGGGTCCAGAGGGTGGTGGAGGCGGTGGAGGATGTGGCGGTGAGTCAGGTGGTAGTGATGGTTGTCTCTGACGTTTTCTTTTCCGTCTCTGACGTTTTCTTTTCCGTTTTCGCTCTTCCTCCATATCTCTGTGGTGCTGATCAGCATTATCTTGTAGGAGTGAGGCTTCTAATGCTTCATACAACTTGACATGCGTCTCATGCCCTTTGTGCTGATTGGTCTCGTACAGTCGTTCTTGTAGAATTATCTTCATATCAATGGTTGGAAGATCTTTGAATCGAGATCTAAGTGGAGCTTCCAAAGCAAAACTCACAGCTTCTTCAACTTGCTCTTTGATGGAATCGGATACCAGTTGATCAATGTTGAGTGTTTCCAAATCATATAACCTGGTGTTGTGGTTATCAAGAATCCTTGGTAGGTTAAGCTGCTCAACACTTCTGCACACCTTATCATGCTTAACTAATTTCTCATTGATCACAGTTTGTTCGTCTATAATACCACCCATAATGGTAAGCACCTCATCCAGTGTGGGTTTTGGTTTGTCATCAGTGATGGGTGGTGTAAACCCCTCAGTGGTTGGGATAGATACCGCAGGTGTGGTGAATGGCTGAGAGATAGCTGTTGAGGTAGTAGGAATTATAGGTGTTTTCATGGTGGGAGTAGCTGATGTGTCTTGCTGTATTGGAATATCAACCATGGAGATAGCTTCCTCGTGCTCTTCACCTGATTTTTCCTGTTCAGTCTCTGTGGGTTTGTCCACCAGGAATTGATCACCGTATGTCTAAAGATTCTTGAACGAAGCGAGGGTTCCTGTTGAACTATCAGGTTCGACTGCGAGCTCAATANTTTCATGGTGGGAGTAGCTGATGTGTCTTGCTGTATTGGAATATCAACCATGGAGATAGCTTCCTCGTGCTCTTCACCTGATTTTTCCTGTTCAGTCTCTGTGGGTTTGTCCACCAGGAATTGATCACCGTATGTCTAAAGATTCTTGAACGAAGCGAGGGTTCCTGTTGAACTATCAGGTTCGACTGCGAGCTCAATATCATCAGACTTAAACTTGAGATTCTCTTGCAGTTCGGGAAAAGCTTGAGACACCAGTTCTTCATGAAAGGAGACAGGAGGTGACTTCGAAACAGTTTCCTGTTCTTGAAGGAGCTCGTCGGTTTTTGCATCCTTAGGTACTTGATCCGATTCCGCATCTTTAGGTGGGCTGAGGGTTTCAGCTGTTTCCAGTTCAGCGTCATGCTTATCTGATTCTGAAGCAGTTGAGGGTGTCTGTGAATCTGAGCTTGGTGAGTGGGAGACATTCTCTTCAGGGAAAGTGGAAGTTGCAGAAGGTTCAGGGGATCGTCTTTTGAGAATGAATCGAGAGGTTGTAGATTTGGATGCAGGAGAAGACATTTTCAGCAAGGTATGTGCAGCTTGTTTTTCTGTGACAATTTCCTTTCCTTTGCCTTCAGTATCTGGCAATGAAAGAGGTTTGCTGGCTTCAAGTTCTTTGATGGTAACCCCTGACAAGGGACGTCCAACAGATTCAGCATGTTCTTTAGCGCTTGTTTCAATTACCCTTTGTAATTCTTCTTTCTCAGCTTCACTCACCGGTCCTTCTTGATCAATATTTTCATCGATTAGTTTTTTTCGACTCTTGGGTTCTTCCTTTCTTCTCGTATCACTTCTTTTGCTCCTCTTGGATTGTACGGGAGGCTTTTCTTTAGTAGGTGCAGCTTTACGTTTTTGAGATACCGACTTACCCTTCTTGGTGGCTTTAGGTGGTGTAGGTTGTGAATCAGCTATGTATTCTAAGTGTGATTCAACTTTCTTCAAATAAGCTGGGAAGTAGGATGAGTTGCGGATGTTGTCAGTGATGAGTGTTTCGGGTAAGTCCATCCCAAAGATTTCACGTTTAACCCCCTTAGCAACAAATTTAAGATTTCCCAAGGCAAATTCATCTGTGGGTACATGGAGAGGAGAATCCGGTCTCATGTGGAAGTTATGAATGGTTTGAAGATGTTGTATTATCTTTTTGGTGAATCTGATGCTTGGAATAACCAATTTGTTTGTTTTCTTCTTGGTGTCCTTGTGTAGAGCAAACTTTTCTCGGTCACTGATGAACGATGATATCGAGTGTGCAAACTCTTCCCAAATTCTTTCAGCATAATCGATATTGGCTTTATTAACCATTCCCCAGAGAACTTGTAAGATTGGTGCCCTTGGTCTTTCGTACCCAGATGTTTTACCAGTCAGACACAGATTGAGAATAGTAGCAATTGCCCTCCATGGATGAAACATTTCATTAGTGACCACAGTCGATAATACATTGACTTCCTCAGGATACCCTAGGTCAGTAACAAACTTAATAAGTTCCTGAGTAGTAGGTGGTGTGGTGAATGGGTATTCGGGATCAACTGGTGTAATTTGCAGAGAATCTCTGAGAATATCCTTGTTGAGGTCCACCCATTGTTCATCTAACTGACAGCGGTAGCTTTTAGATTCCTCATCAAAGAATATTGTGTCCCAGAACTGTTGAATGTATATAGAAGGGATTGAGGAGCTAGTGATGAATGCGTTGAAGAAGGAAGTATTCCTGAGAACATCTACTGCAAGTTGGTAGATAGGGTGCGATTGAGGATTGACCAAGTCAAGAAAGCAGTTGCTTCTTCCGATTGCCACCCATTTCTTACGAGGAAAAATCGATTCATCAGACCGCACAGGTGGTGGAACAGCAGGTGCCACATCAGCCATTATGTCTGCACATTGATAATCATTGAAGAAAAAAAAACCAAGCAAACATAGTGTTAGACCGTGAGCAAATATTCAGTATTAATACATGATCAATTGCACAGTGCAGGTATACACATGATAGAGTGATTATCAGTAGTATACACCAACCACAGTAGGACACGCAATAGCCAATGGTCAAACAGCAAGAGTATATGCAGCAGGGTATCAAACCGCAAGAGATCAGACATCAGGGAATCAAACCGCAAGTCATCAAACCGCAAGTCATCAAACCGCAAGTTTTTCAAACCGCAAGTTTATCAAACCACAAGTTAATCAAACCGAAAGTTTATCAAACCGCAATTTTATCACTAAAGCTCAAACCGCAATCAAGAACATTATCAAACCGCAATCAAGAACATTATCAAACCGCAATCAAGAACGAGTAAAATACGCAGCCAACCATAAATTACATATTAGCCACAACAAATCCTAGAGGCTACGCTACAAGATAACGCATAACAAACACTATATTCATAGCAACAAACCCATCCAATCCTACTTCTATATCGGTGGCAACCACAATCACATACGACTCATTAAAAAGAACTAAACTCAACTCACCAAATATGGGTAAATACAATCAATCAGAAGTAGAAGGACAAGAATCAACACAGATCCCACCACTTACAAACCATAGATAATCACTCGCTGCAAGAAAAACATCATAGATTATTACTCCTAGGCATATAACAGCAGACACAATCAGAGAAAGTACTGATACGTGTGGAACCATGAGTACATCTAACGAGAGTATGATCAAAATATGATACCTAGATACAAATGTGCATCGAGGGGGCAGCGAAGGAACCAAGAGTTAAAGTTGAAATTATGGTTTCAAGGAGAAAAAGAAAAAATTTATGTGATAAATGGGAGTGGTTTGGTATACATAAGTAATATCTTATGGCATTTGACAGCTTAAGTCCCTCACTTTCATATTAAGTCATAAGACACACATGTGTTTAGATAAAGGACATGGTAAGGTACCTATATACCAAATAACGTGTCCTACCACACATGACACATGCATATCACCATAGTAAATCCAGATTACTCAATAAAAATACACCAATACGGCCACATAGAGTACCACAAAGCATGCATGTAGTGTAACGTGAGAAATAACAAAATAAAAATAAAATAAAACAAATAAGGCAAAACAAAAATCATCTAGAAGTAGATAACTGAACTAAAGACCTACAAAGAAATTACAGGCATGTTTTACTTATTCAACCCACTCAAAACTTCTGTTTGAACTTCATTTAAAGTTCCGTGCCATTATTGAATGACATTTCTAGAACCGTAAATGTTATCGATACCAGAAGACATGCCTGAAGCAAACATTATTGATAAAATCAAGACCGGTAAACATCAAGGAGATAAATAAGTACACAGATAAAGAAAATTATATATATACACATAATCACACCATTATCATTTGTAAACCTACGAGTCCTGAATATCAAACCATTCAGGAGTCATAAAGCAAGCATATTAATGCAGAGTATCATGAGTCCCTAAGCTGAGAAATTTCAGTTGTTTAGGAACCCAAACATGGAGCATTCTCTTGGTAGAACCAAGTGATGTGCCTGCATCCTGATGAGAAGTACCTGCACTATCTTTACAAGATTGATTGCATATATATATATCGGTTAGTCACAGCAGAGTCCAAACTCTTGGGGGTTTCACGTTCAACCATGGTATTGCCTTTGGTGGGAAGCTTTCCGGTAGGTATCCACTTATGTCCGATGTCCTTAAAAATTCTACCAGTTGGAATCCACTTATGGCAAGGTTTAGGATTGCTAAGCTTCTTATCCATGGTAGATGACTTACTACAAAACCTAGACCTACCCGGTTGAAACATAGTAATATT
>LBNU01017844.1:50851-69964 GCA_014162995.1 Artemisia annua
AAAGAAATTTTCACTTTTGAGAATAGTATTGGCCATTGTAAATTGCCCTTTGAAGCATACCCATTTGACCCAAACCTATTAAAAAGGAAGAGGAAAGTAGGGAAATATTACAAGTCCCCATATACCAATCCCCCAGACACTACCCCAATAAAATTAAGAAGGCGTTCATCGAGGATAAATCATGAAAATATGTCCCCGCCTAAAGCACCTGATTTTGACGATAATCTGGAAGTATCTCAATTGGAACCCTTTATAGAGGTATGTGATTGTGTAAGTATATATTTCGCGATATATTGTTAATAAAAATATCACTTATCATATAACTTTCTTTCTCTCAGAACCTGTCAAGAGCTCGCAGGTCAAAGCCATTTAAGGTAACTGTGCCAGCTTACTTTAAAAAGTGGTTAAACGAGGCACCACCCAAGGCTCAGTTCTTTTTTCCATGGGGAGATGAAAATAATGTTGTTGATCGCCGTTTCTGGGAATGTTTATTGGGCACAGGTGCCTGGAGCGCAGGATGGCTTAGAGATGAGGTGCGTATAATTTAGTTTTTATTCTGGTAATCACATTGTGTGGAAGTGTTTACAATTGACATTTTTTTCCCCAAAAACAGCACCTAGATGTATGGGTAGATTTAATGTGGGTGCACCGACCATCAGACGCCGACTGGGCTATGGCCGGTGGATTTTTCAGTGCGTGTGTCATGGACGGTAACCTCTGAGGCTATTGGGCTAACGGCGTAAAGTATCCTGTTAGTTGGTGTGACGTTGAAAAGGTTGATATAATATACCATAAGACATTGATATTTTTCATTATTCCTTATACTAAAATGTGTATTTGTTGCTCATATGTAGGTACTATTTCCAATAAATGAGCCGAGAAAGCATTGGGCTTTAGGGGAGCTTCACATTCATACCGGTGTTGTCACAATATACGATTCCTTCCGTCATCATACATACAGACACATATGGTGGAACAAGACCATGCCAGAAATATTTGGATACCGGCTGCCAAAGTATCTTAAGGAGCATGGAGTGTTGTCAGCGAAAGGCATAGAGACCGATGGGTATGCCATAACCTGGAAATTTGCAGATAATGTCCCCCAACAGTGCACTGACTATGGTGACTGCGGCATATGGGTATGCATTAATCTTTACCGTTTGTGTCATAATATGTCTTTAAATGCGGAAGATCCTGCTAAAACAGCTATTGCATATCGTGAACGAATGGTAGATTACTTATGGAAACAAAAGATTGAAATTTGATGGACATTGCTAAATTGAAAAACAAGGTTAATCCCCACTTGTTCCATTATAAACTTATTAGGAACTTCCTTTCAGTGTAATGTACTATGGTTTTGTATGTACTTTCGTCGTTAGGTTTATTTACATTGTAGGTTGTACAACTTTATTGATGATGCTGGAAAACATGTCTTTTTGTATTTCACTACTAAATGGGCATTGACGTTCGCGTGTTATATATATTGGAAAACATGTTGGTATTACATGTAAAATGTTTGTTACTAGTATGGATGTTTGCTGCAAATCATGACTATTATGCTGGAAATCATGGACGTTTGCTAACTAGGAATAACAAATATGAACATTTCATTATCGCAACACATAAATTCATTAAACATCCCATAAAAGTCGGCCATTAAACTACATTATAATTGGCTTGCATAACTAACTACTTAGATAGATTTCAAGCTAGTTTAACAAACATAATGAAAATGATAACAAAAACCAAAGCCGCTAACAACATAAGGCCTTCATGAAATTTTGATTTCATCTTTAACTCCATCACTTCTTTTTCCAAGAGTCCTAGCATTTCATTTGAATCTGCAGAATTCGCAACACTGCTCCCTGTAAAGTCGTGTTCATTCATTAAACGTTCTTTATCTTTATGCTCCTTGTAAAGCAAGTCTATGTAGTATTGTGAAGGAAGCTCGGAGTCAAGAAAACCATAAACTTTACATCTTCTTGTTGGACAACTTTTGAACCTCCGGCCGGGGTTCGTAGGTGTCCAAGCAACTTTTTCAACTAGCTGATGTGGTGGCCTACAATCGCAATGGGTCATATTAGCAACATCATAGTATTGGTGCTGGTTCCTACGATATGCCCCTCCGGATGAGGAAGATGAATACATGGCTAGTTTGTTTATGGTAGTATGATAAAGTAATTGATGGTTGAAGTTGTGTATATGAATTTATATAGGAGTGGAATTAAAGTAACAAGTACAAGAACCGGTTGATTCACATAAATGTGAATGTTACATGTTAGGTTGGTATAGTTAATGTTATTTTTACACTTGACACATGGTGGTATAATCCCACAAGTCATGAATACCCATTCTTTTAAACAAGTAAGTAACAAAAAAATTGAAAAATATCATTAGACTAAAGATATAACTTGTTGCCGAAAAGGTAAAATATATTACAAAACATTTGAAAATACTGGAAACAAATCGGAAACATAAACATTACTAAAAGTAAACTAAGTGCAGGAAACATAACATTTCCGCAATCCCATATTCTATCTTAAACATCAGATCCTCGTATTCTCGTTCTTCCCTGATTCGTTCCTCCATATCTCTTTCAACCCTATCTTCTTCAACTAGTTTTTCCCTTAATGCTTCTTCGTCTAACATTTCTTGACTTTCAGTTTCCTTATTCAGCCCGTTACAAATTTCATTTACATCTTCCTCACATTTTTCTTCGATAGCTTCATCACATTTTTCCTCTAGAGCATCATCATATGTATCCTTGATCACTTCCTCACATGTTTCCTCAAAAACTTCATCAAATGTATCCCTCACCACCTTATCACATTTTTCATCGGGAGCAAATGTAACACCCCCAAAATTCGGGTCCAGCGGAAGCATACATGCATTGGGGTGCTACGAAATCGGTATCACAACACAATGTACAAAGAATGGTTTTATTTCATTTATTCAGAATGAAAGTTTTTATCAAAAGCATTTAGTTTACATGTTATAAAAGAAGTGCGGAAATAGGCCCTTGAAATAATTAAAGTGGTCCCAATTATAGTTATCAGAGTCTTCTATGACCATGCCATGCCTTGCCAAAAGCCTCCAAAAGTAAGCTAACGCCTTAAGAACCTGAAAATACATGCTAAAACGTCAGCATAAAGCTGGTGAGTTCATAGTTTTAAGCAAATAAGTAATCCGCGNTATTAAAACTAATAAAAAAGACTTCAAATCACTGAATATATAAAAAATTCTTAGTAATAGCTAATGCCTGCTCGCGTGATTTGGAATAGAGTAACTCTATCTAAAAAACATGAAGCAGCTCCATCTAAGAACTTTTAATTGAGATCTGAAAAATACTAGATTGCACAAAAAGTAGTTTTTGTATCAATCTAAAGCCAGAAAAGTTTTTAGAAGATCCAAAAGGTCCGTTGAGCGCCTCATGGCTATGTCATAATAGATCCGAACACTTGCCCCGGATCGACTTCCAGATCATAATTGCTCTAGTGAATAACTAAAGAAAATAGATAGATGGGAGATAGAAAACTAGAAGAGAAAGAAACTAATTATATAATAGAAATATCTCTCCGAGATTCACTAATTATTTGACTGTTGGCGGGTCTCTTTGTATGTGTTGTCCGGAAAGAGGAGGACTCAATGATTATTCGTTCGCCGGAACCAGAAGTAAAAATTTTGGTAGATAGGGATCACATAAAAACTTCATTCGAGGAATGGGCTAGACCGGGTCATTTCTCAAGAACAATAGCGAAAGGCCCCGAAACTACCACTTGGATCTGGAACCTACATGCTGATGCTCACGATTTCGATAGCCATACCAGTGATTTGGAGGAGATCTCTCGAAAAGTATTTAGTGCACATTTCGGTCAACTCTCCATCATCTTCCTTTGGCTGAGTGGCATGTATTTCCACGGTGCTCATTTTTCCAATTATAAAGCATGGCTAAGCGATCCGACTCACATTCGGCCTAGTGCCCAGGTGGTTTGGCCGATAGTGGGTCAATTTTATTCCAACTCTCAATCCTCTTTTCGAGATTCATCGCGTCTCCTTACAGGTGCTGTATTCAAAAACAAAATTAAAAAAAACAAATAATTATAAATTAGTATCATATTACTCTCAATGTACACAAAATAATACTCATATAAAAAAATAAGCAATAGCAATTTACCATTCGACATTTCTATATAGTATATTCACATGATCCTACATTCATGATATATATATACTGTCTATCTTTGGGCGACTAGGTTTTTCAAAAACTTGGGCAACCTAATAACTATTTCAAATTACACAAATAAATGCAACTTAGAAAAAGTAAACTATGAGGTACAAAGAAATGAATTACCAGGTACATAGATATGACTAGGTTGATCAAATTCTTAGGTGACCTAATAACTATTTCACCTGATACAAATAAATGCATGTTATAAACTATGGATTAACAAGTACAAAAAATATGAATTAACAAGTACAATGGGCTGTTAGCTCATTTAATTATTTTCAGCTTTGGGTAGTTAAAATTCTTGGGCGACCTAATAACTACTTCATATTATCATAGTAAATACACAAGTACAAAATTTTAAATGAAGAAGTGCAATGGGCAGTTACTCTATTTTATTAACAAATACACTTATATGTTTATATTATATTACTTGTTAACTAAAATAAGAGTGTTGTTGATCCCAGTTGAGCAGTTGATCTAGTATTATTATCTTAGATAAACTAAGACAATAAAGTATAAAAGCTGACTTGTTTGTAAACTTAATCACTACGCGGAATATAATGATTAACTTAAAAAGAACACGAACACAGGTAATTCACACCTTAAACACTTCAATATAATTAATACGAGCACTCTGAATAGTGCTAGGGTTTTACAACCTTGAAGTGTATGAATACTAGAATAATGCGTACTCTAGACAAACCCTAGGATCTCCTTTTATACACCAAGGAACCCTACGGCCTTACATAAACTTCCTATACAAGACAAAGATATTCTAAAACAATAGAATATTACAAAACATCTTTACTATAAATACAAAGCCGCGTACATAATCTTATCACCAAGCAGCAGAGTTATCATGGCAGTATACTTCCAGCAGTAGAGTCTCAGCAGTAGTCATGTCTGGCAGTAGAGACTTTACACTAGCAGTAGAGTTGTCTGACCAGCAGTAGAGTATACACAAAAGTAGAGTTAACTTAAAACCCAACAATCCTCCCCTAAACTTGATATTTTCCCTGAAAATATGCAAGTTTCTTATAAGCTCGAATAAACACCAAGAGGATGCTTTCAAACACTCTATCTTCTTCCTACCTCTCTAGTACTTTGCTGCTCAATTCTTTTAACCAAACTTTGAAGATCAGGAGTCACTTCTGAACATCTAAGCTTAGTGTTGGGATTTATACTTGAGTTGATATTGACAAAATATGAAAGAAGAAGGACTTATGGAGACAAAGAGGAAAACTACAAAGATATGAAGATACAGAAGATATTCATTATATGTTAGATGATTTACTAAATATTCTGTAGTTATCTCTTTGTAACCCTAGTATCTCTATTATATAAAGAGATACAGGGAATTAGGTTTAATGATTCATGTGTGTCACAATGTAACTAGTAAAAGGGTGTGTGTGTTGAGGCGTTTTATTGGGAAAACGCCTAGGGTATGTTTGTTATAGCCTCAAGGATCTTTGATTCCTTGTTATGTGTTTAGATAACACGTCCTAGAGTTGATCATCTAGGATTGGGGCTGTATTGGTGTTTGTATGTTAGAGTAGAGATGATGACGAAGAAACCTTGTAGCAATAATAATGATGTTCTTATTATATTCCGCTGTGCATCTTGTTTAATCATTATTATTGTGTTAATCCCTAAATGAGGTCTAAACAACCTCGAGCTAAAACGATCTTAACATGTGGTATCAGAGCCACGGGGCTCGTGATCGTGGGATTAAACAAGGTTTGGTTGGTCGAAAATTGGAGAAAATATAAGAAAAATTCGTAACTATTCGTATTTTCGCAACTCACTGCAGGCCAGTTTTCAAAAGGCGATAAATCCTTCGTTAACCGTTGGATCGGGCTGAAATTTTTACTGGAGCTTCTCTATATATCAAGGAAGATTTCCACCGGAGGGATCTTCAATCTGAGCATTTATGTGAAAGTTCTGGTGCGCTGAATACTGCTGCAGAGAAGGTTTTTGTAAGTCGAATTTTTCAAATTTTTAGGGTTTCTTTGATATTTAACTTCCTGAATTCGTGTTCATATGGTTTCAATTCATCATGGAAGTCAGTAGATAATCAACAGAAGCAGCTTTATATGTGTATCATCGATTTGCTTTTAGGGTTTTGAAGTATAATTGATGTTTAGGGTTTCTTGAATGTTATGATCTGTTGTTAATCGAAACCCTAGGTTACTTATATTTAATAACCCTTATTAATGACCACTTTATTCTCCATTAATACAAAACCCTAGAATGCTTCTGATTCTAATTAGCTGGAAGGGTTCACACCTACTAGTTTTGGCGAGTTAAATTATTTTAACGATGAACCCTAGTAAATATGATGCATCTGATGTGTAGAAGGTTGAGTGATCAATGGAATTTGTGGTGTTGATTCAAGAAAGATACTTGGAACGATGAAGGATTGAGGATACTGGTAGACATATGCAAGTAAGGGTACATTTTTATGGGAGTAAGGCTACAAGCACGACGTGTACTTCAACTGTGGTTACTGGTTTAATGGAATAATGTTACTGATGATTTGCATTCGACAAGTACTGTTACTTCATTAAATATGTAGCAAATGGTTTACTTTGGTTAAAGTGTATGGATACGTTTGTGGACTGATGTAACTGTTGGGAGTAGACATACTCGTGGATGAATCGATGGTTTCCACTGCTAATACAAATGTGTTTCCACTGCTCTCAAAAGTTTCCACTGCTGCACTTCAAGTTCCCACTGCTACGCGTTAAATGTTTCCACTGCTATCTCAATAGTTTCCACTGCTACCTCGAGTGTGAGATAACTGAATTAATGTCGAAGGGTACAAGTTGATTACATATTGTGTATCTTCACATGGGTCTGGTGGACAAGACTTACTAATTCAAGGTAATTCTTTTTATTATTCTAATCGGTTTAAGTCTTGGAGGTTTCGTGTTTTTGTCTCATGCAGTGGTGATATTGCTAAGAGTTTTTGTAGTGCATGATGATAGTAATTCTATAACTGCTTGATAAACTCATACTTTTTGATCATCGGTCGGTGGTCAACAATTCTTGAAACTTGCTGATTGGTTATCTATATTAATAGTGGGTTGGTGGCTACTTGCATGTTATATTTGGTTGAGATCAAGTATTTGGTGTTTCAAATACACATGAGTTATTGTGAAAGCAAGGATTACTTGATGGTTTCTGGTTTTATTTGATATCAAACAATACATGGTTTTGGACTGATTTATACAAAATGTTTGGTTTTTGGTCGATATTGTTTTGGTTTTCAAATTGGAACAGTATGATGGTTCCAATACACACATAGGTTGTTTTCCTTGATCAGTTGGTTCACGGCATGGACACACAAGAAGGGTTTTGGTTTTCGGTTCTTAAAAGATTTATGGCTCGTTCTTATTTGATTTAATTGATTACGAAGGAGATTATTTATCACCTATTTGAAGTGGAAGTGAAATTTCTTAGATGCGTGTACTTATCATATCTTAAACGGCACCATTACGTTTAAAGATAACTTGTTCGTGCTTTATGGTTATGGCGAAGACTTGTCAAAATCTAGTTTTCATAGGTCAAGGGGTGGATGGATGAAGACCTAGTTAACTATCACTTAAAGGAGTTACATTATAGTGCTCAGTGTCTCATTGAAGATGAGGATTTTGTCAAGGGATTGCGGTCTACTTATATTTGCTGTTTTATATAAGTTTGGAGTCACGTGATTAGTACAAGACATAAGACACAAGTTTGGGTTATTCTACTTTTTCATCAAGTTCGTTATATTTGGTTTTCTTCATCGGTGATCATTACATGGAGCTTACATTCGAGAGATGGTTCACATATGGGTTTCAGGGGAAGCTTATTGATTATATGTTTAACCATCTACATGCATCATTCGAGGTGAAGGTGTTTACAACTGCTAGTTGTTATTACTACTACTAGTTTTGATTTCTTTTGTTTCAAGTTCATTTTTAGATGCGGAAAACTTAATGGTGGGTAATTTGAAACATTGGAAAGATGAATTGGAAGTATGATAGTGGCTCGTGGTTTACAATAAGCGTCTCCTTACAGGTTCTGTATTCAAAAACAAAATTAAAAAAAAACAAATAATTATAAATTAGCATCATATTACTCTCAATGTACACAAAATAATACTCGTATAAAAAATAAGCAATAGCTTTTACCATTCGACATTTCTATATAGTATATTCACATGATCCTACATTCATGATATATATATATATATATATATATATATATATATATATATATATATATATATATATATATATATATATATATATATATATATATATATATATATATATATATATATATATATATATATATATATATATATATATATATATATATATACTGTCTATCTTTGGGCGACTAGGTTTTTCAAAAACTTGGGCAACCTAATAACTATTTCACATTACACAAATAATTGCAACTTAGAAAAAGTAAACTATGAGGTACAAAGAAATGAATTACCAGGTACATAGATATGACTAGGTTGATCAAATTCTTGGGCGACCTAATAACTATTTCACCTGATACAAATAAATGCATGTTATAAACTATGGATTAACAAGTACAAAAAATATGAATTAACAAGTAAAATGGGCTGTTAGCTCATTTAATTATTTTCAGCTTTGGGTAGTTAAAATTCTTGGGCGACCTAATAACTACTTCATATTATCATAGTATATACACAAGTACAAAATTTTAAATGAAGAATTACAATGGGCAGTTAATCTATTTTATTAACAAATACACTTATATGTTTATATTATATTACTTGTTAACTAAAATAAGAGTGTCAAGGAAGATAAAATGAATGATGATGACAATTCAAAGTTTAAGGTTTATTTGGTGCATCCATCATCAAAACATGGTGTGAAATTACCTAAAACTATCAGTTTTAGGAACCTAGTGGAATACGTGAAGAAAAAGGTGGACGCCGTGAAAGACATCCAAAATTCTGCCGTCAAGTTATTTTACAAAGATGGTTCTATGTCATAGGACGTTTTTGATGATGACGACGTCTAATATTTCATTCATGAAGTTTGTGGTAAAAAAGATCATGTTCAGAAACTATTCGTTTCAGTAGTACAACAACCTTCAGAGGTAAAATCATCTTCAGCTTCTAATAATATTTCGTTTGATCTTAATGTTCCGCTTGTTCCCCAAGATTGTCATTATCCCACCCCCAAAGTTGAACAATACTCTTTTCACCAACAACATGATTCACTTCCTAAATGGCAACGAAACAATTTTAAAAATATGCCTATGCCTCCCGATGCCCCAGAACCAGTCTTTAAACCACTCCAGCCCCATATTAACAATAATGATTTTTTCATAAACAAGGAATTTTATATAAGGCAGAATGCATGTTTTCAATTGGAAAGAAATCGTTAATTGAGCGCTTTGAATACAAAGTTATAAAATCTGAAAGCATTAGGTACAGCGTGAAATGTACGCGCGCAGGATGCTCATGGAATATATACACTCGTAAGGATAAAGTGGGTAGTAAATTCTATGTATCTAGCATGAATGATGTGCACACTTGTTCAAGAGATCAGATTTGTCCAAATCATCGTAATGCAACTATGAAACTACTTAGTCATTTACTATTTGAAAAATTGAAAGATAGTAACAGGGTATATAAGGTGCGGGACATACAAAGAGATATTAGGCTTGATTGGAAAGTAGACATTTCTTATAAAAGAGCTTGGGGGTAGGAATTTTGCATTTGAGATGTTGTACGGTGATCCAGAAGCTTCGTTTGAACAGTTACCTATGATTTGCCATAACTTAAAGCTCAAAAACCCTGGGACAGTAACACACATCGAAACAGACGATGCAGGAAGATTTAAGCTGGTTTTTATCGCCTTTGGTGTAGCGGTAAGCATTGTTTTAATTATATTTTTTTTTAGATTTAAATTTTTTGTAATTTTTAATCTTCTAATATAAGTTTTATTATAATAGATTCGCAGTTTTATAGCCTTTATGCATCCATTGATAATTATCGATGCCGCACATCTCAAGGGTAGGTATAAAGGAACCAACTTGCTTGCGGTTGGTATGGATGGTAACAATCAGATTATACCGATCGCTACAGGGGTCTCACAGGGCGAGACCGGTGAAGCATGGACTTTATTTATGTCCTGGTTGAAAGAATGTATTGGTGAAGTGCCTAATTTGGCCATTATTTCAGACAGACATGCAGCAATAACACAAGCTTGTGCTACCATTTTTCCTAATTGCTTTCACGGTTATTATTGCCGTCACTTGATGATGAATTGCAATTTGAAACAAGAAAAGGTAAGGTATTTATACCGGAAGTGTTGCAAAAGCTATACTCATGAAATCTTTAACAAGACACTAGCTGAGCTTAAGGCAAAAAGACTTCAAGCCGTGGAAAAACTAGAAAAAGCAGGATATGATAAGTGGTCAAGGGCATATTGTTCAGGAAAAAGATACATTTACTTGACGTCAAACAGTGCAGAATCAATTAATTCGTTAACAAGGCATGTTCGAAGGGTTCCAATTACCATGCTCATGGAGTACTACCGAAGGCTGCTGCAAGATTGGTATAACAAACGTCGAGAGAAATACCGAGGTATATATTTTTCAATATTAGAAATAACAAATAATTAAAGAATTGGCAGCTAATAAATGTTTGGTCAATTTGCAGTCGCACCCGAATTTGAACTTACTGACTGGGCAACAAAGAAGGTCCATCACAGAATGTGGAAGAGTGCTAACTGGGAAGTTAGAGGCATTGCCCAGTTTGCCGTGTACCATGTACTAAGCCCTTATGGTAGTCATATGGTTGATTTTATAAAAAATGAATGTACTTGCAGGTATTTACTATAAACAATTTTTTTAAGGTACATTTTTGTTAATCATATAATTCATTTCATTGACTTCAACATGCAGGCAATGGCAACTATCGGGTTTACCGTGTGGTCACCTGTGTGCCGTTTGTAGAGTCAAAGAATTGACTAGCTGTAACATATGGGCTCAATCATGGTTTACGAAAGCTGCCTTAAAAGGCACGTATCAAGAAATGGTATTTCCTCTTGATGAAGAAGCAAATTGGCATAATCCAGGAAACTTGCAAAAGGTTAAACCGCCCGTGATAAAACGGCAGGCAGGAAGACCAAAAAACGGCGATCGGTTTCCATCAAAAAATGAAGAACCAATAGTAAAAAGCTGTGGACGGTGTGGCATAGAAGGACACACCCGTGAAGCATGTATGCAACCGGTACCCAGTTTAAAGGTAAACTTTAAGTTCGAATAACATTATAGAAATGCAATTATATTTTTGTTAGGTATTCTGATAAAATAAAAATTTAAATGTTTGTAGGAAAAAAACAGGGGAAGCATCAGCGGATCAGGCAAGGGTAAAGAAGTGATGCAAGAGAATGTGGACCTGAATCATCTTGTGGACGAGGAATATTTTCAAAATGGGAGAATTTACCAGGAATGGGATGACCTGAGTTGGGGCGTTCAACCATCTAACTGGCAATGGGAGGGCGATTTAGCATGTAATGGTGAACCGTCTAACAGGCAATGGGAGGGCGATTCGGAATGGGGTGCTGCACCTACATATTCTGGTTTCAACTTAAATTACAACCCGGAATCATCTAACGCTTATCATTTGGATGATTTCTAGTCTTATGTTTACTTATTATGCTAGACTGTATGTTTATTGTCCTAGTCTTATGTTTACTTATTATGCTAGACTGTATGTTTATTGTCTTTATGGTCTGTAAGAATTGATAACTGCTATGTGTGAAATCGTGTACCTGACTGAAGACTTTGAAGTCGAACAACTTCCTTGGAAACCATGTCCCATGCACATGCGATAATTTACTATGCACATGTCCAATAGGTTAACCTACATATACACATGTTCAAGAGATTAGTTTTTTGAATATAATGACATTTTTCAGATCACAACAAACATAATAATTTGTCCAGGAAATATAATAATGGACATATACAATTTAACCAACATTGACTTAACATGTACCTCATTCTAACTGAAATTACTACAAGCTTTATCAGTATGCCCAGCCAAGATGATTCCTGCAATTTGAATACAAGGCAGATTGTTTAATACTTCCTCTTCTAATAGAAGAAACGGGTTTTCCCCCAGCTATTTTAGAATCAGCATACCTTTTAAGTAACTATATATGGCATGAGAAAAAAAATAAAAAAATAGCACGACAACCCCATGATGTTAAATGTTGTTTTAGGACATAAAACTAATTCTAGTAGTACAAAACACCAAGTATGCCATTTACAACAATTGTTCTAAAATAGACAACCTAATACAAATACTAATACTACGAATCACCATGTAACCAAATTAATACAAATGATATCCACTCACGAAACCTACCAACTAGACACCCGGTGTTTGAAAAAGAAGTTAGCCATGTGCTCACGGTAAGCAAGAGCAGCTTGAACCGGATTTTCCACCGCCAACCGTTTCCCATGTGATAGGCGGTATAAGAATATGCAAACCCAAATACCGCAATCTCCAAACAGGCCTCCTTGTGCTGGAATGTTGCGTGCATCCTTGAAGGTGATTCCATATTTTGCACGATCAATACATTTCTTCTCAAACACTTTCGCTTGCTCTAGAACAATTGGAAGTCCAGCCTGTAGATAAATTCAAACATATTCGTAAAAATATAAAAACCGACAAGAGAAAAGAATATACTTGTACAAAAAATTAAAATAATACAATAAACATAAATGCATTTCATACATAATGCGATTACAAAAGATAGACTGCTTACATAGATAACCATCATAATCAAAAACCACCTAATACCAAAATAAGATAAACTATGTTCAACCTATTACCCTAAGGCACGATAATGCGATTACAAAAGATAAACTGACTAACGGATGACATTAGTGATGAAGACATCCTTTTACAAAAGAAAAACAACCTAGTACCCTAGAATCTGATTAACTAAACCATATGCCATACGATCAACATGAGTTTGAAGAATAATTGATTCACAGTAGGGGCTGATGAAAAAGGAACCAGCATCTCCTTCAATCCCCAGATTGTGAAAGGTCCTGAAAGCAATTTTGTAGACACCAAGAGTTGTGACCCATCCTTCTGGGTTCTGAACTTCAAGTATCGGGTCATTGTTACTGATGAGACGAAAAGTGTACCCATTTTAGGGGGTCATTTAAGCCCTAATTCGAGTAAATATTATCGAATATTGCCCTAAATCGTTCCTTTTGTCATTTTAGGTACTTTTGAGAAGAATTCTGGAAAACATGCATATTTGGACGTTTTTGGAGCATAAAAGTGAAGAAAACGACAAAGTCTCAAAAGAAGCTGGATTTCCTACCTGACGGCGTCAGAGTCACAAGGTGACGCCGTTAGCCAATGTTGACAAAGGAGTGAAATCTGAGTACACTAGACGCCCTATGAAGAAAACAAGATGTTTACACCTGACGGCGTCAGGTGTTAGAGAATGTAGGCCGTCAGGTGTTAACTTAAAGAGTGACGGCCCAGAGCAATTTAAAGGGTGACGGCATAAGAAGTAAATCTAGGCCATCCGAGAACCCTAATGACGGCGAGCTGACGGCGTCAGAACCTATAACCTGACGCCGTCAGAATGTAAAATCTATATATATTTTCCTATTTTTCATTCATTAGTGTGGAACTTTTGGTACAAGTTTGGGGAAAACCCTAAAGACGATTTTAGTTGTAATTTCAAGGGTTTTTCACCCTTGAAACCTTCATGTTCAATTAAAGATAAGTCCTCACTTAAATTAATCAATATGTCTATGTGTTGATTAATTATATCTTATGCTTGTCTTTCAATTAACATGTTAGGCTAGATTTTTCTTGTGTTTGCTTAGATCTAATGAAACCTAACTATTAATTATTGGTTGATTGGTGTGTTGTTACTTTGTTGGGATGAATGTTTCATCAATGTTAGGCTTAAGAAAACTGGCAATACTCCTATATGGTAACATGCTTGAACGTCTTAAGAAACATGTAACTAAGGCATACTAGGTTATTAAGGTAGTATTTAACGCATGAGCCACTGTTTACAATCCTTATGATTATGTGTACGCATAGTTGTAGGAGGAGATAAGAGCTCATAGAATTAGGGAGATATGTATGCCACCCCATGAATTGTTAAGGAATACACCCGTCATCCACACAAGTAATACATACACCAATTAACCGGTAAAAGATAGTTAGGGAGTAAGGAAGTCTAGGTAAACACATTTGTCTCCATATAAGTTTTCACAACCACAATAGTTTAGTTATTTTATTTTTATTGCAATTGTAGTTTTTGGGTTAGTTGACTAGCAACTAATCCACTCCTCCAAAACCCGAGATTTTACTTGCTTTCCTTAAAATACAAAAATACAAAAATAATCTTCCTTCACCTTTAGACCTATTAGAGTAGTTTTTCTATCCTAACGAACACTATTCCCTGTGAGAGAACGATCAATCCCCCTTACTTACCACTACACTATACTACACCGACCAGGTACACTACCTGGTGGGATTGCAAGCTTCTCAAGATCCCTTGAGAGGTAAAACCTATTGCATGGTCGCAATCCCACGTCATCAAGTTTTTTGGCGCCGCTGCCGATGAGTAGTTATTGCTTAGCTAGAATTTTTTTATTTTATTAGGTCTACTCACTAGATTCCTTTCTAGTGAGATTTTTATTTTATTTTTCTAGGATTTCTTTAGTCTATCTATTTTCTTTGTGTTTTTGTTCGTAACCATTACCATCCGCCAACATGGAAGGTGGTAACATCCTCGATCCCAACAACCCACCTCAACCAAACCACCAACCACAACCAAACCAACCTCATAGAGCCCGTACCTTAAGAAAGTATTCCCGACCTAGCCACCATGGCTATCGCAACACCATTGAGCTCTCTCAAGGATCCAATGTCACTCCCTTGCGATCCGACACCATCCGGTTGGTGCAAAGCGGATGCGCATTCCATGGACTTCGTTCCGAAGATCCAAATCAACATCTCAAGGATTTCCTCAAAATCGTAGACTCTATAGACCTTGATGTTGCCACTCGAGAGACTACCCGATTACGTCTCTTCCAATTCTCTCTGCGAGACCATGCTAGTCAGTGGCTAGAGCGTCTACCCGCAGGATCCATTACCTCTTGGGATGATCTCACAACTCGTTTCTTAGCTCAATTTTTCCCACCGAGGAGAACTACCAAGCTAAGGAAGGATATCTTGATGTTTGAANCCGTACCTTAAGAAAGTATTCCCGACCTAGCCACCATGGCTATCGCAACACCATTGAGCTCTCTCAAGGATCCAATGTCACTCCCTTGTGATCCGACACCATCCGGTTGGTGCAAAGTGGATGCGCATTCCATGGACTTCGTTCCGAAGATCCAAATCAACATCTCAAGGATTTCCTCAAAATCGTAGACTCTATAGACCTTGATGTTGCCACTCGAGAGACTACCCGATTACGTCTCTTCCAATTCTCTCTGCGAGACCATGCTAGTCAGTGGCTAGAGCGTCTACCCGCAGGATCCATCACCTCTTGGGATGATCTCACAACTCGTTTCTTAGCTCAATTTTTCCCACCGAGGAGAACTACCAAGCTAAGGAAGGATATCTTGATGTTTGAACAACGTCGAGGCGAGACCTTCTACGGAGCATGGATTCGATTCAAGGACTTGCTCCAAAGAGTCCCTCATCATGGCATCAACCTCTGGCTTCAAATCCAAATCTTCTATGACCATGTTGATTACCACACCAAGCGTGCCATCGATCGAGCCGCCGAGGGAGATTGAGGGATAAAAGCGCCGAGGAATCATGGAAAATCATTGAGGATCTCGCCGCCGAAGATGATGAATTATGGAAAATTTCCCACGATGTACGCGCGGCAGTCAACACATGCTCATCGCCTGATAAAGCCAACCAAATCACCGAGGAAGACGTCAGTGAACTGGAAAAAAGGGTTGAATACCTTATGGAGAAACAAAAAAGACCCTTGAGTCCACAAAGAGTAACTGTCAATTCAGTCTCGAGCATTAAGCAGATACCATTATCCGAATCACCCCATAGGGAAGACGCTANCGATGTACGCGCGGCAGTCAACACATGCTCATCGCCTGATAAAGCCAACCAAATCACCGAGGAAGACGTCAGTGAACTGGAAAAAAGGGTTGAATACCTTATGGAGAAACAAAAAAGACCCTTGAGTCCACAAAGAGTAACTGTCAATTCAGTCTCGAGCATTAAGCAGATACCATTATCCGAATCACCCCATAGGGAAGACGCTAGACCCTTCCATATGTACGCTCGCCCCAGCTCACCACCTCAGGAACTTAGTCCAACATTCGAAGTTCGAATGAGAGAATACATGTCAAAACACTCCGAACGATTGGCAAAATTTGAGGAATCCGTGTACAAACAAAAGGAGGAGGTAGATGGAAAGATGGCGGAAATAATGGGTCATTTGAGTGAATACACAAAAACAAAAGCTCCCGAAAAGGTATTGGTGCGGAAAGAGGTCAAAATTCCCAACAATAGATTTGCGAGTGCCATCTCCGTCATCCGAGGGGGTGAAATTAAAGATAGGGAGAAGTTAGTAACAATGGAAGTCAGCAAGATTAACCTCATCCCACTCGACGAGGGGAGCACCAATGGCCGCAATCGCAATTCAGACGACGAAAAGGAGGCACCCTTGGGTGAGAACCAAACGGTGGGAACACCAAAGTCTCAACCAGTAAGGCATTACCTAAAGAACGAGATAAATAAGGAAACCATAACCGATTGGGTAAGGAATTATTGACGTACTCATCTGCCCAATAAGAGGTTGAATAAAACGAAACCAGATGATGAATCTGACACACTACCCGGAGGTCAATTGTATGAGAGCCTTATAAGACAGGAATTAGTCACTAAGCAAGAATTCCACGGGGTCTTTGAGATACCATGCCGCATTGGAAAACTCAAGTTTCTGGATGCGGTAGCTGACCAAGGTTCCGATGTAAACTTGATGCCATTATCCGTGTACGCTCAGCTAACCAATGAACTGCCGTCCATCACTCGTACCAAACTTTCCTTTGCAAAAGATTCTTATGAGTACCCGTTAGGAGTTGCAGAAGATGTGTTGATCAACGTTGCCGGATTCATGTATCCGGTCGATTTCATGATCGTTGAGAGAAGTGAGACGGATATGCCAATAATCCTCGGATCACCATTCCTCACGACTACTAGGGCACAGATCGATTACGAGAATAATACTACCCAAATCAAAAAGGGGAAGAAAACAATAAGCTTCCCAACGATTCCACGATATATAAGAGAAGCTAACCTGTGGAAGAAGATGGAGGCGGACCCTAGTATGCTCCGGGGTAATGTTAGAGAAAAGATCCTTGCATGGGAGGCAAGGATTAAAAATTATAAAGAAAATAAGTTAAGAGAAAGTAAGAATGATAAGGGGAATTTTGTGGAGGTTGAGAAGCAGATCAATAGCCACATTGGATTCACAAAAGGAAACTCAGTGCTCCTAAGGCATTTAGAAACAAAGACACCTACCAATGGACCTAGTCCCTGGTGGTACGGACCATTCACAATTAAAAGCCTATATCAAGATGGGATGGTTAGCTTGATCAGCAAAGGAGGGGGTGAAGTAACTGCGAGTGTGGAACGATTGAGGTATCATCACCCAGATAATAAGGATTATATCTATCAAGGTTACGTCATAATACGAGATGAAGTCACGTAAGGTACGGTGACTTTGAGTCTAGCTACAAGACTCGTTAATAAAGAAAAGCGCTTCATGGGAGGCAACCCAAGCTTTGTGTGTTTTATTTGTTTGTTTATTTGATTTTATTTGTTTCCGTATGTATGATATTTCTTGTTATTGATTCATGATTCAAACTAACTTGTGAAAATGCTTTATGTAGGATCGTGTTTTATGTTGATTCATGTGATTCGGGAGGTCTTAGATTGTGGAAGAACATGGTAACCATTGTTAGAGTTTAGAGAGAGAAAAAGTAGAGAGAGTGGAACCTAGAGAGAGAAACCAAAAAAAAGAAAGAAAATGAGATTAGAGGAGGTTCACCCTCTCCAAGGATGGAGAGGGGTTTATATACATGGGATTGCCACTTGGGCGTGCCACTTGGGCTGCGGATCAGGTATACAGTGGGTAAAGACCCGTCCTTCTTCCGCGAACTAATCTAATTCTAAACTACGTATAACTAACTAATGTAACTACTATGAGCTAAACAATGCTTAATCATATCTGGGGTGACCGAATCTTTCTTNAACATACATATTAGTATTTGTTTGAGTCAAATGTTTGTATCGAGTTATAACGAATTTTTGCAGGAATTCCAGGAAGTAAGGTATAGTTTTTCCAGAAATTTTCCGGAAACTTAACATGAGAATTCTGTCAGGTCATTTCTGACGGCGTCAGGTGTTATAACCTGACGGCGTCAGGCAATAATTTTCTGCAATCTTTGAAAGTTTTGTTTTTCTTCCGGAAATAAAAAGTTTTTGTTAATTCTCTAACTTATAATCTCCAGGGATTCTGCAAAAATATTCATTCCACAAGCATTATATCCTATTATAGATTATACCGCCGATTTTATGCGAGGTTGGCCTTTATTTTTTTCAGGTTAACAGGTTATTTTGGATAAGAAAATGATTTATATTTCGGAAGGGAAGCTTTGAGCGTTCATCTTTCTTGGAAGAAGATCTAACCATGTTACATCACTATCCACATCAAACGAATCAGGGGGGGTATTTGATTTCATTCTTTCATTTTATTTACTTTTACATCTTCTATTTGAATATTGGGGACAATGTTCGGTTTAAGTGTAAGGAGGGT
>LBNU01017844.1:80116-92588 GCA_014162995.1 Artemisia annua
AAAAAAAAAAAAAAAAAAAAAAAAAAAGGCTTAGATCATGGGCCTGGACAACACGCATGGGGCAAGCCCAAAAACCTGAAAAACCTAAACGACATGGTGTGCGTCGTTTTGCGACTCTGCGTTATATATATAGTAATAATTACATGAGTCGTTATAAGTACAATCGCGTATATTTATTTTCATATCCCAGTAACTCGTACTTACCATTTGATATTTATATTACCGTTAATAATAATTTAACTGTATTTAATATTCAAACCCGTGTACGTATAGATTAAACTTTTAAATAAGATAACATGAGTTCTTATTTATATTTAACGTCCATAGTAAAAAGATATTTTAATAGATGAAAGTTTAAAACTAATATTTATTTTAAAAGTATTTAACGTATATTAAAACTAATTCGTACATTTATAAAATTTTTGTAAGTTTAATGGATGGAAAGCTCAAACCAATACTAATACTCGTGTAATTGTAAACAAAGTTCATATTATAAAATGTAAGGTGTATAAAGTGTAAGGGGTTTTATTATCTAAAATTATCAAAAAACATGGAGATTTATAATTTTACACTTAACTACATATAATATATTTAAAATTCAACCACTAATGTTTTATTAGTTACTTCCTCTTTTTTAAAATTTTTATTTTCATAAATTTGACACCTATACTTTTATGTGTTTTATTCTTTAATCAAATTCTCCACCAAATTTATTAAAGTTTGACCAAAATCAATTCAATTTTGACTTTTTATTGGCCAATCACATTGCTCGATTTCGCCTACGTGGCAAGCATTCCTATTGGTCCAATTTTTTTCCACTAAAATTGTTTTGTCAAAAAAAACTCCGAAAGTTTATATCATCACATGTTTGTTAACAGCTTGATTTCTAGATATATAAAACTAGGGGCGGTGATTTCTCAAACGCCACTAACCCAACACAGATAAGTTAGTTCAGGTTGCGGATAAATGAGTTTTGTCGTATATTAAATGTTCATAAATTCTGATATGAACGTTCATCCATCATTGTCTGAATTTTCACCCATTAAAGTTAATTTTTAATGATTTGAATATTCGTCAATCATGGTTAATCAATAATACGCCAAACCTTAGAAATGGACACTTACCATCATTTTGTCACTTTTTATACCTTTCAAATTTTGAGGAGGACCCAACTTTTCTTTTGAGCCCTCCAGAAGTACCAAGATATTTTGGACAACGGAAATTTTACTTCTCTTGTGGAAAATATAGAAAAAACATGTGGCCACCATAAGAGCATTATCGTGTCAATTACTCCTCTATGGCTATTGTTGCCGTATGTATCTTTCGGATCCCAGCCGAACGAAGGAGACTAACGTTCGGACGGAACCGAACCACAACCGGACGGGATAAGTCAAGTCCGGACAAAACAAGCCAATATGCTAAACCGTGATGTCCGAAGGGCTATATACCTTTCGGACGTCCCAACCGTCCGGACCTGCACAATTACGCAAATCAAAGTACAAACAAGTACACAAAGTACATGATAATGGAGCATAAACTAGCAAACACTAAGGAACTAAGTACAAGCCAGCCTAGTACCTCACATAAGCTGCCTATAAATAGGAGAAATCCTTTTACAAGGTTAACAAAATTTCTACTCTCTCTCTTACTTACTTACTTTCACTCTTTATCTTTCTAGAGCTTCGTACTTACTCTCACGCCGGAGGTTGGTCCTGGGATATACTCCCGGGGCGAGTCTAACGGACGTTTCTGTCTTACAGGTAATCGAAAGGACAGAGATACGTCGGAGAGTTCTGCGTGAATCCGAAGGGCTAACTATAGTCCGAAGGATTTATTTTGCTTGTTCAAGGTAGACACAAGATTTTACCTCTAACAGCTATACATACTTTTCTCTGCAATGGTCAATATATATTTGCACATTTTCTCTGCATCGTCAATATATATTGCAAGAATATTCACTTCTTATGACTCTTTTATTACCACCAACCCAGTTGTTCAATTAGTTTTTCCTTTCTAGCACCTAAGCATGTTCATACTCACCGGGAAACAACCATTCACGTTCTTGTTTATTTTCCTATATTTGGTAAATACCATCACGTTAGCTCAACCCCTTTTCAATTCGTATGACTGCTTTAACGATGCGGGTAATTATACTAGAAACAGCACGTACGAAAGAAACCTAGGCACTCTCCTCTCTAGCCTTCCTAACATCAACTCCGGCTTTGGTTTCTTTAACAGTTCTACGGGCCAAGGCAGCGATACAGTCCACGCAGTCGCCCTATGTCGAGGTGATGTGAATCTAGATGCGTGTCGTAGTTGTATCTATGATTCAATTGTTAATTTGCGAGAAATATGTCCTAATAAAAAACAAGCAATAGGATACTACAACTTATGTATGCTAAAATACTCAAACCAGACTCTACTCGGAAACACTGATGTAAAGCACTATGTGCTTTTGGAGATTAAACAAACTGCTTCGGATGTCGATCGGTTCAACGGAGCCTTGTCAAGTTTGTTAAACAATCTGACAGCTAAAGCATCGGCTGGTGGTTCGCTCGGCAAGTTCGCTACAGGGAACACTTCTGGACCAGGTGCTACAAGTATCTATGCCCTTGTCCAGTGTCGTCCGGATTTAACACAGCAGCAGTGCAATGAGTGCTTGGGAGGTGGAATTAGTTTCTTTTCGAATGAGAATAGTGGGAAAATTGGAGGAAGGGCTCTCCAATCTATGTGTAATTTTAGGTATGAGACTTATCGGTTTTATGCCGAGAGTACTCTTTCTATCCCATCACCACGACAACCACCGCCACCAAATTTGCAAGATTTATCACCAGGTACGAACTTAGTATGCTTCATACGGGTTATAAGTATGTTATGCACAATAAATAACACAGCAGATAAATTCCCAATTATGCAGCCTTTAGTTATTGGTGATCTACTATGTATCCCCCTTAGCTTTTTGATATTTTTTTCGTTATCTATCATTCCCTTTAAAAAAAAGTCATTACTTTTATATTTAATCTTGAAAACATTAAGCAAAAGATCTAAATACGCCCTCTCAAATAGAAGACAGGCCCTTGGTGTTATATAGTAAAGTTTTAGATTTTGGCTTTCACCATGTGTAAATTTGCACCAAAAAAAATGTGTAATTTTCTATGCCTAGGCTAGTTTTTATGGTGGCTAGTCCATCACCACCATCTCACTAAACGGCGCACAGTCCTCATAAAGCAACCCACCACCACATGTAGTGGTGAGGTTTTTGGCATTGGTATGGTGGTGAACACCACCGAACAAGAACCAAGATAAAGCGGGCCTCTTAAAAAAAGTGTGACAGGTTTGTGTGTGTTTTGTGAAATGAAAAAATAAAAAATGAAAGGGTTCATTGTTTGTGAGGTATATAAGGTGTAATATTTTTATATTTTTTACTCCCTATTTGATGATAACAATAATAGAAAGTAATAGGTCATGAGTTTAATGACCATATGGAACATAGTGTTAAGTATGTAACAATTACTTTATGTGTTGGATGTTGTCCCTTCAAAGAGACGTGTAAGAATCTTTATGATGGCTCAGTTGTCTTCAAGCGTTAGAGGAAAATTGGTAGTCTTCGCACAACGACATTTCAACGCGGTTCGCGGACTAGAAATTATATCAGATGGGAGTTATGGACTTGTCAATAAGATTAATATTTTGTTTGCTAGATTATTAAATTATTTTCACTATATCATGAAAATTTACTTATCCTAAAAAAAAAAAAGGCTTATAAGTGTAAACTTATATGTGGGTTTGTGAGTCTATTTGATTTCACCTTATATTTTGTAAGCAATATTTTTCCAGCTTAATTTAAGAACTATGGGTTAACATAAGATCGTTATATAGTTATAAGCTTGCTTAAGCTTATAAGTCTCAAATAAACCGGAAGCCTGAAAATTATATAATATAAAACGAAATGAAGTAAGTTTATTAACCATCTATAAAACTAAACGAACACCCCATGGCGAATCGCCTAAAAAGAAAAACTATAATAATCGTCTTAGCGTCTGACTTGTGCCCCCATCCACAACTTGTTTTCTTAATTTTTTGAAAATTATAAAGTGCATAGATCATAATTTACTCACCTGATATCTTATACATAAACAAATACGTCTAATACACCCATCAACCACTAAATAAACTTATACACATACCAAAACTTGATACACATTACACGTCGAATCAAATTGTATCATTTAGTCTTCGTCAGTTTTAAAAAGAAAATCATCGCAACTTTAACAATTTTAATTGTAACTAAATTAAGTTTTTTATTTTTGTTTTAAGGAGATTGTCACTTATCAGATTTAGTTAGTTCTTATTTTTACAACTTTAAGTGTGTGTTACATGTATAGGCTTTGGTTCCATTGAGAAGGTTTTTAGATTGAGAAAATTAAGAAATCTTCGTTTGAGCTATTGATTCATATTTTTTGATTTGATTCACAAGTATACATCAATAAATAGTGAATCGAATCTATAAATCACAAATTTGATTCACAAATCTTTGTGAAAATCGAGTTATTGTAATGATTCATTAATTTTGTACAGAAGATTCAGAATGGTACATTTATCACAAAATCGTTAAATTTTTTACATTGATTCAATTTCTTTTTGCACATTTTGGATTAGAATCACATGAAAATGAGTTCTACACTTGAAAAACTTGAATCGAAGTTAAAAATCTATCGTTTTTAAAAATCTGTCTCAATTGAGAAGGAAAAAAACCTTCTCAATGGATACAGGTTCTGCATATATATAGAGAGAGAGTTTAGATAAAGAGGAGAACCGTAACAAGGTTACGTGTGTAATGCCTATTCTATAACACTTCGTTTCTCGGCGAATACGAGTGTTCTTCTCTTTGCACTTTGATGAAAGAAAGAATTGATCACTTATAAACAAATATATACAAGTTAATGTGATCAAAGAATGTATTAGAACAGATTAGGAGAGAAAAGAGGATTCTGCGTAAAAAGGGTTGAGAAGTATGTTTAGAATAGTTCTAAATTTATATGCACCAAGAGGAGCGGGGGAGGGTCCTTTAAACATGGACAGTCCCTTAAATATTAGGGACCGTCCGTAGGACGCTCCTGATTTTGTCCTGTTGTGGTGAAATGTTTATCTGGTGAAGGTGCTATCCTTATAGGCGGGAAAAAACCAGATTTTGAATATTTTTTTTATTAAAACATTTCTTTATAAATACAAAAATAATTTGTATAATTTATTTTTGTAAAAAGGTTTTGTCACATTTATAAAAATATGAGGTTTAAAGACAAAAATATTTCTTTGATCATCTAACAAGTTTGATATATTATTTGTTCATACCTTAAGTGATATTGTGTCGAAATGGACTTTTACGACTAGAAACTTGTTTATGTATATTTTTACGTAGCGTGTTTTTACATTTTGTGATTATCTAAACATCTGGAGGTCGAAAAATATAAATAACGTTTTTAACATTATTTGTATTAACAATCTCCCCTTTTTTGATGATTACAAAATATAAGCTCATTTTATGTAAAAATATTGTTAAAGAAGTTTTTAATGAGTTTTAGTCCATTTATCCCCCTTTTTGTAGAATCAAAAAGGTGTCGTCGATGTATAGAGAGAAAAGAAAACCAACGATACAAATGCTCCTCCTTGATTGATGCTTCCCCTTGTTGAGGGCACCGAAGAATCGAGCTATTGAGATGTGCTACAAAATATCTAATAAAGTCTCTGAATGAGTAAACATTCAAGGAGTCATCTTCATAGCTCATCAGACACTAAGAAAGTCTCACCACTTCCTGAGACGGAACTCGGTAAGTGAAGTCCTTGAACATGGCGTCAGTGAGTAACGACAATAATTCATGACTTTCCTTTATCTCCTAAACATTCGGAACATTTTGAACTTAGTTATTTTAGAAAAATATCTAAGTATCAGGTATACGATAAGAACTTTCTTTGGAAGATAAGTATAAAAACACTTATGTAAGAAAGTGAAAGAAAGTACAAGTTGGTATAAAATAGTGAACAATTGTGAACACAATTCCATAAAGTGGGATTAGACACATTCCCAGAAAGGGAAGTGATTTGCACACTCCTATAATTTATTGGCACACTCTATTGAATGCATTAGACAGTTGTATAGTAAATATAACATGCTTTAACTGGTTGTACTGTACTACTGTGAGTGTGCCAATAACTTTTGGGAGTGTGCCAATCACTTCTCTTCCCAGAATAGAAGCATTTAATGCAGTAAAATAGTAGTGTACTTTATAGTTAGATGTTCAACACGTCCATATTACCACACGGGTAACCACCTTTTATTATGCATATAAAAGAGAATGTCTCAAAATAATAAATGCAATCTATTGTAATTAATCTGATACACATTCAAGAGAGCATTTACTCATCCATAAAAATTAAGTCCCATAACCCTTTTAGTGGTTAGCATAGTTCTTTCTTAAAGCTAACTTTAGTTTGTGTTTAAATTAAGTGAGGAGATCAACACATATTCTCATTCAACTTAATATGTTATTCCACAACAATCTTACATTTATACTAGTAATTTAGACGTTGTAAAATACTTGTGTAAATCTTTCTTAACTGTTTATCTTTGCTAAATGTCTTAAACATACTTTTCTAAGCAATGAAGTTGGTTATATAACTTTAGTTAATCTTTGTAACCAACTAAACGGGAAGAATGATGTGTGACTTTTAAAAGAACTAAAGTTTTTTATTATTATCATAGACAACTTCCCTCTAATGAGTGTATAATGCTTTGTTGTTTGAACATTCAAATTAGGATGACTGTTTTGTGAAATTCTCGTTTTTGCAGGAAAAAATGCAAGCAAGACACGAACTGTGACAATTATAATTGTTCTTGTAATGGTAAGTGCCGTTATAATAATCACTTCTATTTGTATTTACATAAGAAGGAGGAAAAAACAGGACTCGAAACAACAGCAGCAAATACCATCAGCTGAAAATATAGAGAGTAAGTTTCACATTTTACATTTATGTTAAAAGGAGCTTCAATACAATAGTACCTTCTCAACATAATGGACCACTTTGCGTGGTATAGCATAGTGACAATAGTTGGTCTGTCCGATAACTTCTAAATCTCTCTTTATCGACCAGCTGAACCTATGGATATCGGGACGGCTGAATCTTTGCAATATGGCTTTAGTGTAGTCAAAGCTGCAACAAATGACTTCGCTGACGACAATAAGCTGGGACGAGGCGGGTTTGGAGCAGTTTACAAGGTATACACATACCGCTTTTTCCAGTTATGTGCCAAAGAATGAGAATGTTGATGTAGCTTAAATATTTATGTACGTTATAATATGATATTTAGGGTAAACTTGAAGATGGACAAGATATAGCGGTAAAGAGGCTAGCGAAGGATTCGGGGCAAGGTGACCTAGAATTCAAGAATGAAGTTTTGCTAGTTGCAAAACTTCAACACCGCAATTTAGTCAGGCTTCTCGGTTTCAGCATAGAAGGAAGCGAACGACTACTCATTTACGAGTTCTTGCCAAATGCTAGTCTTGATCAGTTTATATTTGGTATCTTAATTACTAACACTGCCTCTTCTAGAACTCACTTTTCACACCCAATAAAACACTTAAATCAGTTAATGACATATATACATTGGTAACGTTCTTTCCCCAGTTTACAGTTAAGGTACCTGAATTCAACATTTACAACCATACACCATAAACATTAATTTTTTTTTTAATATAATATGTCTGATAACCGACTACTGGCACGACCACTAAAAAAAAGGGCAGTGAAAATACTATATTGGGTTTCCATGTAACTTTAACATATTCTAACATTTTATCCTAATGGGTACAAGCCAACTCATGTAAATTATATATCAAATCATCTTTAAGATAACTTGTGAAGTGTATGTGTCATCTATAATTTTTAAATATGAAAGTCATGATGATATTAAAATAATATATGAACGTTTATAGTACCATTACACTATATTTCGAAAAGTACATTAATGAGTTTTTAAAATTTTAATTACCGGCACTTTTGTGTTAATGAGTTTTTAAAATTTTAATTACCGGCACTTTTGTGTTAGCAACATATGTTCTTTTCTGTACTTATATAATCTTGTGATTCTAATGGCCTTTGTAGATCCCAGTAAACGTACGCTTCTCGATTGGGAAAAACGCTACAGGATTATCAAAGGCATTGCAAAGGGACTCTTATATCTTCATGAAGATTCTCGTCTAAGGATTATTCACCGGGATATGAAAGCTAGCAATGTTTTGTTGGATGCTCAAATGAACCCTAAAATTGCAGATTTTGGCATGGCAAGATTGGTTAAACCCGAGGAAACTCAAGGAGACACAAATCGAATTGTTGGAACCTAGTAAGTGTAGTTCAATAATTTCATAAGGTGTTGACATGTTTTATTTTCTCCTATACTCAGTTAGTGCCTGTCTCAAACCTTGGGTTTCTTCTTCTTTTATATAGTGGTTATATGGCACCCGAATATGCCATGCACGGGCAATTCTCAGTAAAATCTGATGTATTTAGCTTTGGGGTGTTGGTGTTGGAGATGGTAACAGGTCAAAAGAATACGTGTTTCCGAAATGGAGAGAGCACAGAAGACCTTCTAAGCTATGTAAGTATCCACTAGAAAATCATTTGATCATATATCCTTCTTAGCTATAATACGTTAGTTCGAAAATTGGTAAACAACTTTGGCGAGAACTATGTCAAGACAAATGTTTCTAAACATTCATACCAAAAAAGTGCATATGAGAAGATTCTTACAGGAGTGGGATCCTCCATGTTCAGTTAATATGAGAGGTCATGTTGAGTTTGTAGTGAGGTGAAACTTGACTTTCAATAGAATAAAGATCCCACAATAAATCATTTTTTCACTCACAATAAACTAAACATTACTTCTCATGTTCAAATTGAACATGAGATGGTCTCAATACATTCTTAAAAATGTATACCTAAGAGCTAGGACTAAAAAATCACCACACATTTGAATATATTTCATTAAATATTAGAGGATCTCAATCCAACTTAAAACTGTATACGTAAGAGGTAAGACTAAAAAATCCCCACACCTTATATAGCTGAATGTCGAAGTTTCTAATGTGAGTATTTAATCATGGTATTATAACTAAAACTTGTAAAATCATCTATTCTTAGTAATCACTTTTGATGAAAATATGATAAACCAATAATCTCAATCTTTAGAACTTATGACCATATCAACTTGAGCATATAACATATTTGATGTTATATAAACCCTAAAATTTGAGCTTATACACTTTTCAGTAAGCCCATAAACCAAAACAAATAAGCTAAACCAAACACTGCCTAAGACAATAATGATGGGTCAGGATTTGTGAGAAAGCATTCTTTTGCCCATATAATTTTAAGATTTAAGATCATTTGAGGATCAAACTTTTTTTACATATCAAGGGACTAATCTCCACCATTCATCTTCCCTCCATCTTTATTTGATCTAATAGTTGAGATTAATCCCAACAATTTAAAAAACCCACTTTCATCTTTTTTTTCAAATATTAATACCTTTCAAACCGTTAATCGTTAAGCGAAAAAAAAATATACCGTTACGACGAGCATTTAATTATCTTTCTATAGATAGACACTTTGATATATTTTCGACAATTTTTTTTTTCGTTTTTTTCACGTTTATTTCCGTGGCCGAAAAAATCATATATGATACTAAATATCATATATGATATGTAATATCATATATGATTTTTTTCGGCCACGAAAAAAAACGTGAAAAAAACGAAAAAAAATTTTTTGTCGAAAGTATATCAAAGTGCCAGTCTATAGAAAGATAATTAAATGCTCGTCGCGATGGTGTAATTATTTTCGCTTAACGATTAACGGTTTAAGAGATATTTAAATTATAAAAAATGGGTGAAATATTAAAATATTTTTAATCTCAACCATTGATTTCTTTTTAGATGGATAGTGGGGATGAGTCCCTTGGTATGTAAGAAAAATTTGGTATTTAATATAACTCTCCTCCAACTTTAATTGCGTTTTCTATATTTTAATCAATAGATTTGTTAATATCTTTTAGGCATGGAAAACATGGCGGAACGATACACTATTAGATATGATAGATACCACATTGAAGACAGGACCGGGTTCATTGCGCGACACCATTAGATGTATACATATTGGGTTATTATGCGTTCAACAAAATGCTATAGATAGGCCAACCATGGCTTCAGTTGTTTACATGCTTAATAACTATTCTCTTGCGCTTCCACTACCATCAGAGCCTGCATTTTTCATGAATACAAACACTGGTCCCGAAATGCCACTGTTTAGTAATTACACTTCGTCGACCGGTAGCAGTGGCCCCGAAAAGTATAGCTATCAAAATCGGTAAATGGTCTTTCAATATCTGAGCTAGTTCCTAGATAGTTTTTGCAAAGGCACTAGCTATGGTACTTGCTTTTAGAATATTTATTTACTCGATCATAGAATGTTACCTCCAAAACTTAATGACGAATTTGACTTGTGATATCCTAAATTATTATTGGTGTTGTTATTAGTCGTTGTTTTCTCACAATTGAAACTTCAAAACAATATTGAAACTTCACGTGTTTCTATTTCTGCTTTTTTCAATCCCCCTAGAATACTCTCTCTAATTGGGCGGTATTGGCGACAATAAAATAATCCCTAATATCTCAAATCTGCTAATCTGGTACCTTGAATTCGACTTGTGATATACTAAATTATTATTGGTGCTGTTATTAGTCGTTGTTTTCTCACAATTGGCTGGTTTAGTCTATCATTAATTATTTGCATCAGTTTGTTCCTTGTGTTTTAAGGTTTCATTTGTAACGGTTTGATCCTTGTGTTTAGGGCATCTACTATGGCGGACCTTTATAAAGGTTTATAATAATGCTTAGTCATCCGAAATCATAAATTCATAAACATTTTCCTTGTTATAAACCTTTCTTCACTATGGATAAACTTCTTAATGCTTTATCAAAACCCCATTAAATACAAAAGCATTAAATTTAGAAGAGGTTCAAGATATTATACCTTTTCATTTCACATAAGCATGAAATACATTTCCACTATGGTTAATAAAATTATAGACCTCTTCATCTTTTCTTAGACCTTTTTATAAACCACCATAGTGGATGCTCTTAGGGATCGTGTTTTTTCTCCGCCCACGTATACATTATGTATTAATAATCTTTGTCGATTACTAATTGATCAATATTTATTCTTGGTGTTGTTTAGCTTGCTCGTAATTTGGTTGTTGGTGGCGTAGTAGTTTTGGGTTTTGGTTAGTGTTGTGTACATGTATTGATTATGGAGAAGGGGTTTTTCATTCCAAAAGGGAGAGGGAGAGGTAAGGGTGTGAAGGAGAAACAAAGCTCGGTGATGGATGATCGTGGTTTAAGTTGCGATAGTGCAAGTGTGAATGGAGATACTGCAGCTAATGTCGGCATAAACATGGAACAAAACTGAGACATGAGTTCAGAATTAAATGCAAGTATCAATCCTAGTTTGGTACCTTTTTTTTTTTAACGGCGTAATATTATTAGTTTGGTACCTGATGAAGCGAGTCTTGTGTTACCTAATGAACCGATTGCATTGACTAATCCCGTGGGTTCTGGTTCGAATGATAATAATAAGGAATCTGGTTTGTATGCTAAGTTAAAAGCCATATAGCACATATTAAACGTAGACTAAACTTAGTCTAGTGTCGATTTATGTTTAATGTCGTTTTTCGGTTTATGCGATTTAACCTAACGGTTATACGTTAAAGTAAGTGTTTAAAAATTCAAAGTAAATAGTTTTGAGTTTATAGACAAGCAATGACCTGAAAAATGCGAGTTGCTACAATAAAAAGGTGGTGTATTGAGTTTGCAGTCGTGGATGATTGATTATTTTTTTAATACAATTGAGGATTCAGAAAAGCTCTGCGGATAGGGAGAGTATTTAATTCGACGATTGCTCTTGGCCTCTTGTTGCACTTGATCCTTATCGTAATCGTATTGTCTACGGTGTTGTTACTCTGAACATTGTTTTTGCGCTGGCTAATCGTGACAGTCAGGTAGTAGTGTTCTAAACGCCTTAAAATTTTCTTTGAGATGTTGACAAAAACTACGTAAGTGGCATTTTGGGTTTTGCGACTGTGGTTGGCAACCAAATTGTCTTTTGTTGTTAAGAAAATTATTTTTCACTACTCATTTTCTTTTCAGTGGGCTATTTTTGGTTGTATTATGCTTTATAGCGGGTTAAAATGTAAATGGTCTACATTGAAAAACCTGGGTTAAAAAGAAATAGATTGAAACTTTAAAATTGTTTTTGGCAAGTAGATTTTACTTTATTTGTATGTGAAAGGTTAACACTTAACAAAAAAAAAAAAAAAAAAAAAAAAAAAAAAAAAAAAAAAAAAAAAAAAAAAAAAAAAAAA
>LBNU01017844.1:95603-108095 GCA_014162995.1 Artemisia annua
AACCCATGATACCCTAAGAAGGTGTATGGTAGATTAAGGGATGAGTTGATGTTGTTAGTAGTGGATTTGGACATGTACAAATTAGGTAAAATCATTTTTGGAACCATATGTAAACCTACTATCCCTATTTTCAAAATTGGGTAAATTCAGTGAGTTTTGGTAAATTTTGGACCCAAGATATAGAAAATACATTCTTAGACGAAACTATGGCCTTTTGAATCGCTAAAAACGGACTTATAACGAAGGAGTTATGCCAAAAACAAAATGCCACTAGACTTATACATTTTCCGAAAATTGTTTGCTGATGTACGAATTTACGTGGCCAAAAACGAGCCTTAGACCTTTTCAAAACTTTTGAAAATATGTTAGTATACCTTTTTACCTTTTCGGGGATATAAAGAACATGAAAATCGGCCTTATAACGAATTAGTTATGATTTTTCGAAAGTTATTGTTTTCACTAATAGACCACCAGCACTTTATTCAGAAATTTTCTAAGTAAACCCAGAAACACCCATGTTGAGAGCTATTTTCCCGTCAATTGACTAAGTTCTGGAGTTTTCGACTCCGAGGAACAAAAGTTAGAGCACCTGGCCTAGTTTTCAAATCAAAAAGCCGTTTGTCATTTGAACTTAAAATGAGTAATCTACAGCTATCCAAACATTCATAAAAACTGCCCAGAAATGGCAGCTTTAGCCTAAAAACACCATACTTTTCGACCATTTATCATAAAATCTAGATACTTTGAGCAAAACTTCACTCCTGAACATATTTAGGCTTGGTTCTAAGCTTTCCAAAAATACCAATTTTATTTCCTAACTCTCAATATTCACTGATTTACAACTAATTTTCCGAAGCCATTTTTAACCGTATTTCAAAAATTACTAAGTGTTATATTTTACGTCTAAAACCTATATTTCACTATATTTCACTATATAACTATTGTATAACATTATTAGACTATATGAACATGTAATATTCACTATGACCTTATACGAAGATATAAATTATATTTTCGACAACAATACATATTTTGAATACAAAACGAGTGGTATAGATTATAAGTGCAAGTGCATACATAAACCCATTTCATAATCTAAATTAGATTACTTGCATTCATTTTAGGTTGCGATTAGGAGATTGCACCTCATTTCTTCAGCTCATACATTCCCGTTTGTACCATTCCTTGAGGTGAGTTTTCATAGCCCCGTATGCATTCTTTTATTGTTTTTCAAATCCCACGGGGGAGAATACATTGTTCCATTTTTGTACGGACCTAAGTATACAAATCCAAGTACAATGCTTAAGTTACCACATTGCCTATGAAAGTTCCCCTATTATCATGAACCGTTAATTGTATTTAAGCGAGAGTGAGTGGATAGATCTATTGAGGGTGACGCCTCCATCCGTGTTGGGGTTACCGACAGTCAAGCGGATGCATTTCATTTTTATTCATATTAGAGTGTCTGGCAAAACACTCTTTAGGGGCATTACATACAGTCAAGCTTCGGGGTCATGAGCTTAAGGGCTATTGTACTATTTTTCATTTACCATGTGACAGTTAGTCATACATTTATACTTATGGTTTTCGTATAACATTCATTTTTATAAACCTATGATTTCTCACCAACATTATTGTTGACGTTTTTAGCAATGTATTTTCAGGTAACTAATGTAACAACATGTGACATGCATTGGACCAACATGGAGTCGAGGGTCGACGCGTCTCACTGTTTTATTTCAATGCACTTATGAACCGTTTGATCTTGTTGTTTTCATTTTCAATAAATATGTAAAACTACTTGGGACCTATGTTGTAAACTTTTATGTTTTAAATAAAATGATCAAACGTTGTATTAACAAAACGAAACTTTAGGTCGTTCAATGTAACCTTGTATGAGATGCCTTGATCGTTACACCCGGGAATTCAATTCCGCTGCCATTTAACAGGTAAATTCAGGGTGTGACATATATCGTCAATAGTAATAGAAGTATATCATAGATTATAACTTTGATTATACGAATGTTTTAAAAGGATAATCAACCTAAAAAGCGGTAAACTATTCAACCCCCCTTCTAGTTTTCCACAGTATCTACGCACCTTTAAACAACAAATGTTACTCCATTAACTACATATGATGTTTCAAACTATATGCTTTTTACTTGCTTCATCTTCATATCATCTTTGGTGATGGTAGATCAGTGACAAAGGAATACGTAGGATGATACGATGGTCATGACTTTCAATTTGGTTCCGATCTCATTTTAATCATGATTTTATTTATTTCTCATATGTAGAGGTGTTCACGAAGTGGTTCATATCAGTTTAGCGGAAGATTTTAACTATCCATCGTAGGGTGGGTAGTGCATTTTACTATCCCAAAAAAACCGTATTAGCTGGGTAACTGGACATGTTAGTATCTGAAATAAGCGGTACTCACGGTTCGTGTCACGGTTAACCATTCAAAATATTTAATCGAATCGAACCGGATGAACAATAACACAATCTAGAACGTAAAAGTCTCATTGTAGCAATATTAATAACATCGAAAAGATAAAGTCTTAGTAAAGTTGTCCCATCTCAATAATTACATTTAAATCGTTATATATTACAAATTATCTAAGAATATTTATTCGACGTATTATTTTATGATAACACTAATCAAATTAAAAGTTTAGAGATTAGTGAATATTAAAATTAAGTAAGTAAAACTTCGTTACACAATAAAAATAGTGAAATATTATTCCCTCCGTCCCAAAATTATTGTCCCTCGACAAAAAACATACAGTTTAAGAAAAATGCATTTATTACAGCTTTCTCTTTCTTACTTTTTAACAGAATGACAATTTTGCCCTTAAGTAATTAGTTAAGTTATTCATTAAAGTTTGTAATAATAATTTCAATCAAGGGCAATATGGTAAACTCGATCAAACTTTTCTATCTATATTTAGTAATGGACAATTAAATTGGGATATCCAAAAATGGTAACATAGACAATAAAAATGAGACGGAGAGAGTATAATCGATTCTTGTACAATCTTATAAATATTTTGTTGAAATTACATGTATATTAGACACGGTCTGGTTCGGATAACCATGATATTTGAAAACAAAAAGCTAAACCAAACTATTTTAATGAGGTTTTTTAGTTTTGAATTGTCTCGTTTTTGGTTTCTTTGATTATTGTTTTTTCACAGTTTCGGATTAAGCGGTCAGCTGCTCACATGTTAGCCGCGTGAGCGAGTTAATGAATTCACTGATAGTTTCTATTCAAGGCTATATTTTATATAAATTGTATTATAAAATTTGTTTCTATTAAAAGCTAAAAACTAGTGTATTTTATTTTATGATGAATCATTTATTTATGAATATTAAATTGTGGTGCCTAATATGTCCAAGTCAATGCAAGTCTACACCGTATGAGCGCAATAAAAATCTCATCACCATAAATATTACAATATTTAATTGGTAGGTTGGTTATTATTAGCTCACCACATCACCCACGTAATTATGTGCAAGCTATGACCATAATGATGTCTCGGATCCGGATCGATCTGAAATCACTCATAACAAAATTTACTAATACTAACTAAACAAGCTATATAATTCATTTTTTTTCTTCTTATTTTTACCTTTTTTGCCGCTAATTTAAGTTGTCAAGTTTTTTTAATTTTGTTAATTTATGTACCAATATTAACCATAGGGGTAAATATAACATTTTATGAATACAAGTTTATACAAAATGCTTCTATCACAAAATTTTTATAGGTTCGTAAACAATATATGTAAGACGAAAGCACACCTTCAAAAACCTGTAAAAAATATTTTTGACATACAAAATATATGAATTATATATGATTTTTTCAAAATATATGCTCTTTACTTGCTTTATCTTCAACTCGTCTTTGGTTAATTATTTTGGTGGTACAACTTTATGGACGAACGGTGTATTTACTTTAAAAATTAACACTATCACCTCACTCACTACCGTCACTATCACCACCAACACCACCATCATCTCATTCACCTCCACCGCCATCATCATCTTGTCACCACCACTCTCCCCATCATCTCTTTACCACAATTTATCACCAAACACAAAACTTCTCAGATCACATCCATCCACTCCAAATACAAAATACCAGTCACCTCATCCACCCCCTTCTTCTTCATTTCCACTCACCCCCACCGATTATTATAACCACCCACCACCGTTACACAAACTAACAAATTGTTAAACAAAGACAAAAACAACAACCTTGCTTTGCTTTTCGGAGTGGTTGTTCAAGTCTTCATAAAACTATAAATTTATCACTATGTTCCAAATTTAGTCTAATATTTAAAATGACTCGCTGTTAAGCACTTACATAAAATATATAGTTAACACAACAACAAATCATTCACCACAATTCACAAACATCAATACATTCCCACCAATTCAAGCAAAAATCATTTTATAAACTCAATCAATCAAACTATATTAAAAAAAAAGGTCATGTCAAAGCAAATATGCAAAGTATGCTGCTTCTGTTTCCGACGTCGATGCAAGCTAGCAGAAACAGATGAAGCACCACCGCCGATAAAGGAACAATACTCGGACAGTAACAGGAAAATGACGGTTGGTGAAAAGTCTTTTAAATACGTTATCATCGGCGGCGGTGTCTCTGCCGTACGTGAGTTTCTTTCTTTCTATTCTCATCTGTTTTATTTATCACTCGTTTGCATGCAGATGGATTGTGGATGATGGTTAATATGTAAACAATAAGTACGTCATTTGTATTTGTTACTCAATTCTTGTCTTTTTTAACATATCTATTTAGAGGGTGTTCGTTTTGTGAGCTTACGAGCTTATTTGGTTTCAACGTATATTTCATAAGCCTCAATTTTCTGGCTTATTTTAATGTTACATTACCCAATAAACATTAAAATAAGCAAAAAAAAAAGGCTTATGAAATATAAGTCGAAATCAGATAAGCTTGTAAGCTCACATATAAGCTAAAACAAACACCCCAATAATAAATCTATTTAACCTAAATCATACGGTATTAGGCTGAACACAGTGGTGACCTGCCACGACGTTGCCACATCGCTTTCTCTCTCCGATGACGACCAAGTTGCCACAGTGGCGACCAAGTTAATTATTATTATTATTATTATTATTTTTTATGTATAACTTTTTATTATTATTTTTAACTCTACAGTTTAACTTTTGACACTTTTACCACACGTAGCATCAAACTTCCATACATGCTAACCATGTAAATTAGGTTTACCATACTTGCATGATCATCACATTATATTATACGTGTCTTGCTATGACAAAGTCCCAATATGCATGGATACATCATTCGTACAATATATAAATTTGTAGCCATTCAAACCAAACAACTTACTAAACATGCAAGCTGATTATCATTTTGTATTCTCAACTTACTGCTTATCAAGCAACCTCACCAAATATATTCGCACGACTATGCTTCACACGGTTAAACCATGCACGCTTACTATAATCACGTCTTGTCGTATTTCCAACTCATAATCAATGATCAACTCAACTATGCCACAGAACTACTGTGAAGAAAATGGTGGAGAATGGTGGTGACGGCGAAGAAAATGGTGGAGAAAAGAGGGAGATCAAGGTGCATGCAAGACCTACTTGTTTGTGTTATTTTGTTTTTTTTTTAATATTGTGTGTATCAAAAGTCGGTTGGATTTACGAACTAGTTCGACCATTTTTGATTGACGACCGATCACGACCAACCCCCACATTGGGGCCGACCGAGGTCGACTGATCATGACCCATGTTGGACGACCGACCACTGCTAGAAGCCTAATAGTGACCTATTGTTTTGTTCAATAATTGCTGCAATAAACAAACTTATTTTGGCAAACCGGGAGTAGAATACAGATCCTCCAATCTTTTTTTTCTTCAAAATAATAATGCTCTAACAAGTATTATTATTACTAATTTACCATTCCGAAACCTACATAAGTTTTGTTTGTCATACGGGCTTATGAAGGTTTATATAAGCCATAAGCTCATTGAAGGGCTTATAGCTAGTTAAATTACTTCTCTTCAAAATATAATGGATTATCACGCAAAAGCCGAAAATATATATGAATGAATATAATTTGATGTATGTCTATGCGTTTTACATTAATAAGCTTCGGTTTCAACTAATTCGCCAAACAACTTTATAAAAATATAAGCTCAAACTTTCGACTTATAATATAAGCCCCAGTTCCATTACGCCAAACATACCCGTAATTTGATCAAATACACACACGGTTTAAGAAAATCACTTTTGTTTTTGAGTTTTGTAATTATGTGGAAAACTTAATGAAATGGACATTTATCATATTGATTATTTAGGGAATCAGGTTTTTACGTTTCCTTACTAAAACTTTTTATCGGTTAAGACTCAAGAGGGATATGAATTGCGCTTGATAGTTACTACAAAAAAAAAAAAAAAAAAAAAAAAATTTGTAACTTTGTATTTCTTGTTACAGAATAACTTTTGCTACTACTTCCTATCTGAACGTAGTCCTATGTATGCGCAAAAGTTTAGTCTAACATGCTTATATTTCAACTTGAAAGCTTTCGGTAATCCTTGAAGTGTTGTATAGTTGTCAAAGATATATATATTTAGAGCTAATTGCATGGAATGATGGAAATGTATCTTACTTGCCACTATTTATAATTCTGTATAGCCAGCTTACTTAATTTTTTCATAGACGAAGCCTACTTTTGAATTCAGTCTTTTCCGTGTATCCGGTGAATATCGAGTGACCATGTCAATACATAAATCTATGTCACACCCACAAAACTCATTCCCAAACACCTCTCTTCTTTTCCAGTTTTACCACCACCATCACCTCCACGAAAACCATCTTCTTAAAGCTTTTACCTTTTCTTGAATTTGTTTTCTTGTTTTCTTTAATGAAACTTAGAACACATGAAAAACCCATCTGGGATTTCCAATATTTTGTACAAAAATTGCAACGTGGAACAAGATTTTGGTTCAGAATGTATGAGTGGGTGTGAATTTGGTTGGACTATTTACTTGGGACAATCAAAGTATCATTGATATCTTTTTGTGACTATCTGATTATTACGCTGTCAAATATCCCATAATCAAGAGCGTGAGGATGTAAATGTGGAAGAAAAGGGGTGTTTGGTTGGTGGGGGAAGACTCATGTGTGTTTGGTTAATTGGAAAAGAGAATTCTTTTTTATTGATTAATCCATATGGAAAAAACAGGCTCCACATAGACATTAGCCGGTTTGTAGGTCATACACGAAAAAGACCGAATTCAAAAGTATGTTACATACATAAAAAAGCAAGTAAGCTACATTTTCGTGCAAATTGCCCATATATTTATAACAACAATGACAACGGAAAACAACTTTGTAACTAGTTTCTTGTAATTAGAGTGTTTGATTAAGCCTTTAGTATTGGAATTTTAGCTTCACAGAACATACATGCATGTTGACATCTTAGTTTTGTATCCCAGTTGTCTTGTATTTCTTATGTTAGCCTTTTTAATGTGGTTAGAACAAATATTTAGTATTAACGTTTAAGACTTTTAGTGTGTATTTGTATTAGTATTTATTTTTCTGTATTTGGGTCAGTTTAGTAACCATTGGGTCGACTTTCTGTCAAAGTCCAAACAAGCCCACATGGTTGACAGTTATTAGTTAACGGTTTACAACAAAACATCAGAACGTTTTGTTGAAGCAGTAGGTCGATTAGATGAAGTAACATAACGGTTGGTTTAGTATATAAGTTGTAATCTTCGACCTGTGAAGATACAACAATCACAGTATCTATTATTATCAATTCAAGTTTAGTTTTTTATATTCCAATTCACTGTTTCATTCACAAACCGATTAACCCTAGTTTCCAGAAACATGAAACACCTTCTCAAGCACAAAGTTGTTGGTAATCCTGTGAACATCTTATTGTTAGTCCATGACAGTTTCTTATATATTTGATACTCTAAATGCAGGGTTATGCTACCAGGGAGTTTGCAAAGCAAAGAGTCAAACCAGGCGAGCTAGCAATCATTTCTAAGGAGGCGGTATGATCACCAGTTTTTGCCTCTATTTTAATTTTTTTTCAGACTCTGGCTGTTTGTAGTATGGTTGATCTTTCGAATTGCTAAAGCATATAAGTCTTTTTGAATGTTTTTGGTGACATGCAAATCCTCAATTTAAGACGACATGCTAAAGAGTTTGCTTAGAATATTGGTTGCAAATTTTCTTAGCATATTCATGTTTCCTGGGTATTTTCTATGTGTATATTCATTTGTTTAGGGAGATTCTCAAATATCTTGATCGTGATCCAGGGTTTGCTTCTTCCTCTGCAATTGAATGAACAAAGATTATATATATCAGAATGCAATGATGTACCTTTTTTTCTTTTAAAGATGAAAAAAAAATGAAAAATAAAAGAATTCAATATTCTGTAATAATTAAAGGAAAACATTTGTCTTCCATTGAGGTTTGACAGCGTGCCCCTGTACTGTGGCTCTCATCTTTAATCTGTTGCTTGTTGTATATTGTTATATTTGAACAATTTTTTTACATATACAGTTTTAGTTACTAATTAAGCTTATTTTGTGGAACTATTAATATAATTTTTCTAACATTATTTGTTCTTTTATATCTTCTAGGTGGCCCCATATGAGCGCCCAACACTAAGCAAGGCTTATCTGTTTCCTCTTCCTGAAACTGTGTACACAAGTGAAGAAAATGGGTGGAAAGTGAAACCAATTGAAAACAAAAAACAAGGTGTGTGTTCTCAAGTTTTATTTGGAATGAAGGGATACTACTAACATTAATCAATATTTTAAGCTGCCCAAATTTTCAGCATTAATTTATAGTTGAAGAAATTATCTGAAGCTCCAGTTTAGTTTCTGATATATGATTTTTTTTTCTGTCCTATTTATATAATTTGATCATTTTTTTTCCAGGACCTGCTAGACTTCCAGGGTTTCACGTCTGTGTTGGAAGTGGAGGAGAGAAACTATTACCTGAATGGTACGCAGAGAAAGGTATGGTATTTTCCTTTAATTATGTAAAAATGTAAATATATTATACCGTATTTACTGCTTACGTTGTAGATTGGTCCCACTATACTCCAAGTTTGTTTAATCTTTTAAACCCCAAAATGAATGTAAAAACTTTTTAACCTTTGTTTCTCTTGATGTGATGCTTGTACAGGACCAGTGCTAGGACCAATTTTTCCATCGGGCTGTAGTTAATCTCCGTCTTCTTGAGTGCCTTGCTTACGAAGTAAACAGGTGTTTGCACTGAATCCCTATCTGTTAATAGTACCGCGCTCACGGCTCCATGTGTAGCGGATAAGTACATTATCAACTCTTCCCCTGGTCGGGGTGCTACTAGCTTTGGTAGTGCTGCTATCGTTTGTTTGAGTTGTTGGAATGCTTCTTCCGCTTCGGTAGTCCAGCGAAAGTCACCCTTTTTTGTACACTTCTTGAGTGTTTTAAACAAGGGTAAGGATTTGTCCGCTGACTTAGATAGGAATCTGTTCAGGCCTGCCAGTTTTCCGTTTAAGGACTGTACTTCCTTAAGCGTTCGCGGTGAAGGGAGTTCTATGACCGCTTCTGTCTTTTCAGGGCATGGCTTAATGCCGTCAGGTTCTATGAGGTACCCTAAGAACATACCTTCAGTAGCGCCGAAGGTGCACTTTTTTGGGTTTAGTTTCATGTTGATTCGTCGTAGTGTATTGAATGTTTCTTCAATGTCGCGCACTACTTCGTCCTCTGTGTGGCTCTTTATGACCAAATCATCAACATATACCTCTAGATTACGGCCTACTTGTTTTTCGAATGCGTTATCTACCAAGCGTTGATAGGTGGCTCCTGCATTCTTCAATCCGAAAGGCATTTTTGTATAGCAAAAGACGCCTTGACTTGTGTGGAAGGCTGTTTTCTCCTCGTCCTCCTTGGCCATTTGGATTTGATGGTACCCTTTGTATGCGTCTAAGAAGCATTTAAAAGGATACCCGCACAAGGATTCCACCTTCCAGTCTATCTCAGGCAGCGGATAGCAGTCCTGTGGACATGCTTTGTTGAGATCCGTGAAGTCCACGCACATTCTCCAGCTGCCATCACTCTTTTTTACCATGACTGGGTTAGAGAGCCAGTCGTGGTAGTATACCTCCCGCATGATACCTGCGTCCACGAGTTTATGCACTTCTTCCAGGATAGCCTTCGCGCGTTCTGGAGCCTGACCGCGCTTCTTCTGTCTTATTGGTGGATATCCTTGTCGGATCTGAAGCTTATGTTCTGAGATAGACCGGGGTACACCAGTCATATGTTTTGGTTCCCACGCGAAGATATCTAGGTTTTTCTGAAGGAGTGCGCACACGGCAGTTCTCCCTTTCTCTGATAGTGAACCTCCTATTGACACCTGTTGTTCAGGATAATCTGGGTGGATCGCTACCTTCAGGTTTGGTGCTTTGGGTGTGCCGTGCTCTTTGGCAGGTGTTGTTTCGTATGTAACCGTGTTACATTCTTCTGGGGGTAAAGCATTATTGTAGAGGGTAACGATTCCCCCTTCCACTGGGAACTTTAGCATTCCATGCGCTGTGGATGGTACTGCGCGGAGCGCTGAGATGCCTGTTCTCCCGATGATGCCATTGTATGGCGATGGAGATCTGATGACCATGAAGTTCATCCACGCCTTAGTGGAGTGTTCTTCGTCTCCGACTTCTACGAGCATGCGTAGTTGTCCGATCGGCCATATCTTTTCCCCTGTGAAGCCTGTTAGAGATGTCGCAGCTGGGACTAGCTGGTTTTGAATCTCTTGTTTTAGCCTTTTGAAGCAATGTTCATACATTATTTCAGCTGAGGCTCCTCCGTCGATGTACATGCGGTGGATGACGTGTCCTCCCGCTTGTATTTCGATTGTTAATGGCTCTGCTACTGCGTTGTCCGCAGTTAACTTAGGGAAGGAAATTTCTCTGTGAGTGGAGAACTTTTGTGTCACCTTTTGCTTGACACTGCGTTGCCAAGATTGGATCATGTAGATTGTATCCACCTTGTCTTTAGGTGCATCCTTTTTGTCTCCACTTCTCTTGTCCTTTCCTTCCTTAATGTTTTTGACTAGGTGGTCCAATCTGCCTTCCTTAACTAATTTTTCAATTAGTTGCTTTAGTTGGACGCAGTCGTTTGTTGCGTGTCCTTTTTGCCCATGGTAGGCACAGTATCCCGTTCCACTGCGTTTTGCTTCAGGTGTGCGTATTGGTGGGGGTTTTGGGAAGTTCGCTCCTTCTGTCGCAAATATTTCTCGTGGAGTTTTTGTTAATGGGGTATACTTGTCGTTTCCCCTTGTACCTCCTTCCTTGCGATAGTTTTTATTGGAACTGCCTCCCTGGTCATTGGATTGTTTCCTTGACTGGTCCTGCGGCTTGTAGTTCTGGTATGCTGCCCTGCTATCCGCAGCTGCGGCTTCACCTTGGACAAAGGACCTTGTGCGCCTCATGAGTTCATCAAAGGTTTTGGGAGTCTTATCGTTTAGTTTCTTGATAAGGTCCCGGTTGTGGATACCATTCATGAATCCTGAAATTTTTAGTATTTCAGGACATGATTTAATGTTCATGCACTCATCTTTGAAGCGTTCCATATAGGCGGGTATTGACTCGCCTTGGCGCTGCTTTACTCTAGCCAATTCAACTGGTTCTTTTGCGCACTTCCTTCTTTGTGTGAAGTTTAGGCGGAATGCTTTCCGTAACTCTTCAAACCCGTCTATGCTTCTTGGTTTGAGTTTGTTGAACCAGTTCCGTGCGTTTCCCACCAATGTGGAATTGAACATATGACACCACACTGGTTGTGGCCATCTTTCGATGTGCGCTGCTGCTTCGAAGACTTTTAGGTGATCATCCGGATCACCTGACCCATCATATGTTTTCACATTGGGGGGCATCCGCCTCTTTCTATCGTCAGAGTAGTTGCTTATGCGCTTTGTGAAAGCGTCGACTGTTTGTCGACGCCAAGGACGGGATATGTCATCATCGTCCCTGCGACGCCTCCCTTTGGACTTCCAGTGTCCAGTGTCACTATCCTCGTTGTCCGAGGAGTTGTCTGTGGGAGAGCTGCTTCCTCTACGACGTTTACATCGTTGTTCCTCTGAACTCGAGAAGCTTTCATCGTGAGATATCCTATCACCTAGTCTTTCGTGGATCCTCCTAGAAGATCCTTCGCTAGGTGAGCGGCGGCGCCCCAGTCTGTCCTGTATTTTGCGAGCACCTAGTCTGGCATGGACATTGGTGTGCCTCTCGCTGCCTACTCGTTCGTCCGAGTATTGTGAGTTTGATGGCGTACCCAGCCTAGCCTTTGCACTGATACGCCTTCTGTTATTATCGCGCTCTTCATTGCGCAGTGAGGAGTCTCCATCGAAGTCTAGTCGGTTTCGTAACCTTCTTCGTCCCTCTTCCTGTAGGAGTGTGCTCAAGGTTTCAAAGTT
>LBNU01017844.1:109754-122344 GCA_014162995.1 Artemisia annua
TATATATATATTTAATATGGTTCTTTAGTGATATTATATCAATTATTTTTCATCATACGTCATAGTCAAGGACTGAGAGTTGTTTATTAATGATGCAAGTTGGGATGTTTCATGGCCCTCTCAAGATTTCATCGATTATAATTTGTTTTATAATGTTTTATGGAACTCTGTTCATGTTAAAACTTTTTAGTTTCATCAACAATTTTGTGCATTGTATTTATTCCATATAAGTGGGTGAGAGAAGTGAACCTAAAGTAATAAGTATAATTTCACTCAAATATTTGTAAGTCTATTAAAAGACTTTTGGATTAATTTGATTTTTATGTATTTGATTAACCATAAACTTAACGCTTTACACATTTGCATTCTTTATTTTGAAAATAATTTAGTCATAATTTTTAAAGTTATATCTAAAGGGTATTATAAATGGTTGTGTTGGTTTTAATTAAAGAGTACGATGAAAGTCTTTTAGAAGGCTTTTAGGAGGGATATTAACTTAAAATATACACATTTATTAAACGGGGATAGCTTGACTACAATTATTATAGCCAATTGACTATAATTCTTAACAAAAAATCACAGGCAATGAATCAGGGACCCACAAAAAAGAATCAGAGACCTACAGAAAATAATCAGGAACCACATTTATAACACAAAATTGTAGCCAATTGATTACAATTAATTGTAGCTAATATATTCTCTTATTAAACATGTGTCNTAGACAAAACACAAGAACAATCCATGTAATTTACTCTAAGTAATTTAATTTTTTTGACTCGTCAAACCATAAAACGCACGTTGGTCAAATATAGAGCTCACGTACCCAATTAACTCCTAGTACGCTAGGCTATATTGCAAATTTTCCATTGTAACATACGTAGATTAGTTACCTTATCAATTACGAGTCTAAACTTTAATGAAAACGTTGTAGAAGGAAAATTTTGTAATTTGGTAAAACACATGCGGTTTTAATTGTTTTTTCTTTAATTTTAATTTTTGCAGCAAAAATATTTGAATTCGCGTTTGTTTTCTAAGGAAAAAAAACAGTTGAATCGGCATTTGTTTTCACTGTATAGTTTGAGCTTTAAGTTAACTTAAGTTGTTAGTTAACAATAACTTACATCAAAGCTTTGAGTCGTTTAGCCAACAATCATTTTCACTATTTTAGTTTTAACTTATGATACAATAACTAATTAACCAAGTGTGATTGTTTAATTTGGGCTTTATATCTTACAAAGCTTCTTTAGCTTTTTGCTAGGTGGCCTCTTGTTTATATATATCTTTCTTGCCGTTCAAAACAAAAAATAACCCATTTCCAGCCATTTCCTTATTTGTATTTCAAAAATCTTGTATTAGAAAACCAATTGCATCATGAAATAAAACACATCACATTGGATAGAATCATAGTATCTGAAAGAAGATTATAATGTAATAAAATATTTCATCATCTTAGGTTACTCACATCAGGTTCTTTGATGCGTTTAGAAAAGAAAGATTACGAATTCATTTAGAGCTTGGTTTTATGCAAGATTAATGAACCAATGTTTGTATATATGCATGTGTTTACAACACAGTTGATAACTCATCTTAAGGTTTACTTGGACATTGTTTAGATAGACATTGTTTCGTGGACTTAATATAACCTGAATGTTATGGATTTCGTATTTCAAGTAATCAGTGAATTACTAATAATGCATCAATTATTCAGTAATGGTAAAGATTCCATTCATGAGGTTTTGGTACTTTGGTAAAGATTCCGTTCGGGAGGTTCTACAATATTATTTCAAATGAGGAAGAAGTCATAAGGGTATTTATGTCATTTCAAATAAAAAAAAAAAAAAAAGAATTAGTTAAGTATGTTGGCATGTGAATAATTGTTAAGTAGAATAACAATAAAAATAATTGAGAAAACATAATAATTTTATGGTAAATACGTAACGATATTGTTGTGTGGAGATCCGTCATTTGAAAAATCAAAGGTATCTTGCGAGTCCTAACTGTCCTATTATCTGCCATTAAAAGTGGGGGCTGTGCTACGCACGACTAAAAACATATATTTTATATATATTTGGAAGGCCTAGGATATTGCCACATTACACGAGACAAGTTATATATATATATTTGGAATTAATGGCATTTTTATACAACAATGGACCATGCATGCGTTAATTCAAAGTTTATGATGTGACATATTCATGCACCATGCATATAAATATGTAATATGTAGGGTTATATATATATATTTAATATGGTTCTTTAGTGATATTATATCAATTATTTTTCATCATACGTCATAGTCAAGGACTGAGAGTTGTTTATTAATGATGCAAGTTGGGATGTTTCATGGCCCTCTCAAGATTTCATCGATTATAATTTGTTTTATAATGTTTTATGGAACTCTGTTCATGTTAAAACTTTTTAGTTTCATCAACAATTTTGTACATTGTATTTAGAGAAATAATACATGGACCTAATTGTGGACCTAATCATGAACCTAAAAGTATGTGGCATCATCCTGACGGGTTGTAAAATAAGTGGGTCCCTGTCTGCAGCCATCATGATGATGTCACGTGTTTTTAGGTCCACGATTAAGTCCACAATTAGATCCATGTATCATTTCTCTTGTATTTATTCCATATAAGTGGGTGAGAGAAGTGAACCTAAAGTAATAAGTATAATTTCACTCAAATATTTGTAAGTCTTTTAAAAGACTTTTGGATTAATTTGATTTTTATGTATTTGATTAACCATAAACTTAACACTTTACACATTTGCATTCTTTATTTTGAAAATAATTTAGTCATAATTTTTAAAGTTATATCTAAAGGGTATTATAAATGGTTGTGTTGGTTTTAAAGAGTACGATGAAAGTCTTTTAGAAGGCTTTTAGGGGATACTAACTTAAAATATACACATTTATTAAACGAGGATAGCTTGACTATAATTATTATAGCCAATTGACTATAATTCTTAACAAAAAATCATAAGCAATGAATCAGGGACCCATAAAAAAGAATCAAAGACCTACAGAAAATAATCAGGAACCACATTTATAGCACAAAATTGTAGCCAATTGATTACAATTAATCGTAGCTAATATATTCCCTTATTAAACATGTGTCAAAATGCAATAATCCGAAACTGTAGATGGTCAAGCCCCCAAGGCCATGGAAAAGGAAATAATGAAGTTTGAAGAATAGTGATGGTCAACATAACTAGTCAAACTTCATTCACAATCAATCCATTTCATCAAAATATTGTTGTCTCTCATCCACAAATGCATGAGCAACTTGAGCTTCTTTATAGCTAACCAATAGTGGGATACGATCAGTCACAATTATTTTTTAAGTTTGATGCATACCATCACCCAAAATAGTATATATGGCCCTCTCCATTTTTAATTACAAATATGTTTGAATGATAGGAAGTTTGTACGTATATGACTTCCATTATTTAACTTTAATAAACATTGAATAAATAGCTTTTATATTAAAACATATACTCTACCTTTTAACCGAGAGATACTATATTTTAAGACACTCTCATCTTTCTTTGTTTTAGTCATATATAGAGAACTAGGCCAAGAGATAACGAATAACCGGTACTATTCATCAAACGGCGTCGTTTCCGCAACCACTTAGATCGTCAACATGTGCAGCCGCAAGTTATCAGCTAAATGTAACGGCATTTTGGCTCAGAACACTTATGGTTGCAATCACAATGTATATATGACTGTCTTGCCAAATAAGTTTTGCAAACACCATGGTTGCAACCACATTATGTATGGAGTTACCTTGCCAAAGCATATTGCAATATTTGGTCATCATCACCTCAACAGCTTAACCATGAGACACCCAAATTATACATTATACGGTACTACGAAAGTTAAATTACCAAATACTCGGGTTTTCAAAAATGGAGGTTGCTGAGGCCAGTATCTATGGCACTCAACCGTCCTTCCATCTTATAGATAACGCAAAGCGGCAATATTCAGTAAAGGGCGTTGTTTTTGTGATGCCACAACATTTACGGTCAGAATACGTATGGCTGCAACTACAATGTATATGTGGTTGCCTTGCCAAAGAAGTGTCACAAAGACTTTTTGTTTTCAAAATGGAGGTTGCTTAGGCAACTATTTGTCGCACTCAACCATCCTTCCATCTTCATATCAACTATATATACCACATACACATGCATAAAGAATACTACTGTCGAGTAACTTATTGTGCTTAGAGCATTAGATACATGCCAACGATTGCATACCATATAATTAGCATCTAATGCTCTAAGCACAGATAAGTTGCTCAAAATTATCATGCTTGGGCAATGACTGTGTCCTTAAACCCCTGCAAAGTAACGTCGTAACAAGTTAAAAACTTTTAGCTTGTCAACAACATGCAATAATTTTAGACCATTTAGCTCTTAAAAACAACATACTCTTAAAAGCAACATAATTATACTAACCTTAATATCAACATACTCTTAAAATTAACATAATCTACTTATAACTATCAATACACTCTCGGTTCCATTGTCAACAGCTATAAACGTCAAAAACTAAAAGCGTAAAAAATATTAACATCCAATGCAAATGATTTAATTTAAATACATGTTGTAAAAGGTCATAACACATCAACATACATAAACGTGCAAAGAATCAACTTATTGTTTTAAAAATAATTGCATCACTAACAGCTGTAATCGGTAAAATACAAATACATGTTTTAAAAGTCATAGTAACATCAACAAACATGAACGTGTAACACTGAAGTTATTGTATTACAAATAATTGCATCACTAACTGTTACTCTCTCCGTCTCAAAATTATTGTCAGGAGACAAAAATCACATAGTTTAATAAAGTTGGGACACTTTAATTTTCAATCACTTAAATAGAATATTCCCCCACTAAATTCTCTAGTTTTTACTTAAAAAGGATAGTGGACAATTATTTGAGATATCTCAAAAAAGAAATATGGACTATTATTTTGAGACGGAGGGAGTATAATCGGTAAAGCAAAGCGTACCATCAAAAGCTAGCATCAAGATTTATAAATATTAAACAACCTAGTTAACGGTTAAAAAAATCGTATCAATTGAAACCGGCACAAAAGTAGTTATATTTGTGCAGATTGGGCTCAGATCTATCGAAAATCAAGCTGATATCTGTCCACATAAAAAAATGTGGTAAAAGAGTTAGGATATCGTTTTGACCCGATCTTATAAAGGGCCTTAAACAACGCCGTTTAATGAGGCTTTGTATTTTGGAGCAAGATAACGTTAGGCAAAAAGATAACGCAACATCGGTACTGTTCATCAGACGACGTCGTTTTTGCAAGCGCAAATATGGCGTCGTTTCCCACGCCATTTAAGAGTTAGTATGGTGGACAAAGTCAACAGGAGAACACTTTTTCTGAATAAAGGGCAATAATATACTTATTTGCAATGTCGAAGATACTTTTGGATCGAAAGGCTAAATTGGTTGTTTATCAGGTCAAGGACGTGCATATGTTCTAGATAATTATTAAGTTCTAGATGAGGAAACACGCATAAACCAAGCTTGAGCCTTATAACTATATTCAAGCTAGTGGCTAACAAATCAATAAGCTTGTTGCCTTATAACGGTATATTTGTCTTTCAAAGAAGAGTGGAGTTATATTGATCATGATCACACTTATAGGACTTTGAAAATTCTTATTAGTTCCGAGTTTCGTGAATGATCGAGATGCGAATAAGAAGGATCTCAACTAGTTCTAATGGATGGGTTGAATATATGATAAAAGAAACTTGGCATCCATACATTTTGTGGTACGAAAGAGATACATTTTTTAACCTTACACACTTCAACAAATATGGCTTAGTGCGGGTCACGTACCATGACATCTACACGGAAAGTATCAGATTTAAAACTCACTAGATACACGCGTGTTTTAAAGGTTGCATGTCATGGAAAAGAGTGAAAAAGTTCACGTGAATATATATTCCAATTAAGTCGTATAAACCTAAGTCAAAAGATGATCATCTCGAACAACATGAACAAAGAAATCTCATCTATTTGTATGCACTCTAGTTAAATTTCTTAACAATATTTTTTGGTAAATCCTGCAAAATAGAATTTGTTTTTACCGTCCTTCCATCTTATAGATAACGCAAAGCGGCAATATTCAGTAAAGGGCGTTGTTTTTGTGATGCCACAACATTTACGGTCAGAACACGTATGGCTGCAACTACAATGTATATGTGGTTGCCTTGCCAAAGAAGTGTCACAAAGACTTTTTGTTTTCAAAATGGAGGTTGCTTAGGCAACTATTTGTCGCACTGAACCATTCTTCCATCTTCATATGATCAACTATATATACCACATACACATGCATAAAGAATACTACTGTCGAGTAACTTATTGTGCTTAGAGCATTAGATACATGCCAACGACTGCATACCATATAATTAGCATCTAATGCTCTAAGCACAGAAAAGTTGCTCAAAATTATCATGCTTGGGCAATGACTGTGTCCTTAAACCCCTGCAAAGTAACGTCGTAACAAGTTAAAAACTTTTAGCTTGTCAACAACATGCAATAATTTTAGACCATTTAGCTCTTAAAAATAACATACTCTTAAAAGCAACATAATTATACTAATCTTAATATCAACATACTCTTAAAATTAACATAATCTACTTATAACTATCAATACACTCTCGGTTCCATTGTCAACAGCTATAAACGTCAAAAACTAAAACCGTAAAAAATATTAACATCCAATGCAAATGATTTAATTTAAATACATGTTGTAAAAGGTCATAACACATCAACATACATAACCGTGCAAAGAATCAACTTATTGTTTTAAAAATAATTGCATCACTAACAGCTGTAATCGGTAAAATACAAATACATGTTTTAAAAGTCATAGTAACATCAACAAACATGAACGTGTAACACTGAAGTTATTGTATTACAAATAATTGCATCACTAACTGTTACTCCCTCCGTCTCAAAATTATGGTCAGGAGACAAAAATCACATAGTTTAATAAAGTGGGGACACTTTAATTTTCAATCACTTAAATAGAATATTCCCCCACTAAATTCTCTAGTTTTTACTTAAAAAGGATAGTGAACAATTATTTTGAGATATCTCAAAAAAAAAATATGGACTATTATTTTGAGACGGAGGGAGTATTATCGGTAAAGCAAAGCGTACCATCAAAAGCTAGCATCAAGATTTATAAATATTAAACAACCTAGTTAACGGTTAAAAAAATCGTATCAATTGAAACCGGCACAAAAGTAGTTATATTTGTGCAGATTGGGCTCAGATCTAGGGGTAAGCAAACAAAACCGATAAAACCGAAACCGAATCGAAAACCGAACCAAAAAAACCGATAGAAACTAAAAATCGATGGTTCGATTTTTAGTTTTTCAAAAACCGAATAATACGGTTCGGTTTCGGTTTTCGTCCAAAAACCGAACCGAACCGAACCGATTTTATTATATAATAATATATAATTAATATAATACGAATAAATAACTAAATAATCAAATTTATAAATTCATATTCGTTTTGTCGGTAGATTTATAATATATTTGTCTTAATGTTTATGTTTATATGCGTGTTTGTCGTGTCGTGTGTTTACTTGGAGAACATATCAATAAATATACGACGATAATCATACTATATGTATGTTCACTTGCATGTGTGTAATTATAGAATTATGAAATAAATATTATTATGCTTAGATTGATCAAAAAAAGTAAATAAGAATAACTAAATTTCTATGTAATACAAGTTTGCTGGTAAAAATTTGCCATGCCCAAATATAAACGGTTAGAAACCGTAAAAACCGAAAAACTGAACCGAAACCGATAATAAACCGAAAAAGCCGAACCGTCAAAAACCGAACGGTTTCGGTTTCGGGTTCTATAAAAACCGAACATGACGGTTCGGTTTCGGTTTTAACTAAAAACCGACCAAAACCGAACCGTGCACACCCCTACTCAGATCTATCGGAAATCAAGCTGATATCTGTCCACATAAAAAAATGTGGTAAAAGAGCTAGGATATCGTTTTGACCCGATCTTATAAAGGGCCTTAAACAACGCCGTTTAATGAGGCTTTGTATTTTGGAGCAAGATAACGAACGTTAGGCAAAAAGATAACGCAACATCGGTACTGTTCATCAGACGACGTCGTTTTTGCAAGCGCAAATATGGCGTCGTTTCCCACGCCATTTAAGAGTTAGTATAATGGACAAAGTCAACAGGAGAACACTTTTTCTGAATAAAAGGCAATAATATACTTATTTGCAATGTCGAAGATACTTTTGGATCGAAAGGCTAAATTGGTTGTTTATCAGGTCAAGGACGTGCATATGTTCTAGATAATTATTAAGTTCTAGATGAGGAAACACGCATAAACCAAGCTTGAGCCTTATAACTATATTCAAGCTAGTGGCTAACAAATCAATAAGCTTGTTGCCTTATAACGGTATATTTGTCTTTCAAAGAAGAGTGGAGTTATATTGATCATGATCACACTTATAGGACTTTGAAAATTCTTATTAGTTCCGAGTTTCATGAATGATCGAGATGCGAATAAGAAGGATCTCAACTAGTTCTAATGGATGGGTTGAATATATGATAAAAGAAACTTGGCATCCATACATTTTGTGGTACAAAAGAGATACATTGTTTAGGAGGAAGATCCTCTCAAGTTCAAAAATGAACTTGAGACAATCCTAATCCCATTTTTTTAACCTTACACACTTCAACAAATATGGCTTAGTGCGGGTCACGTACCATGACATCTACACGGAAAGTATCAGATTTAAAACTCACTAGATACACGCGTGTTTTAAAGGTTGCATGTCATGGAAAAGAGTGAAAAAGTTCACGTGAATATAATATTCCAATTAAGTCGTATTAACCTAAGTCAAAAGATGATCATCTCGAACCAACATGAACAAAGAAATCTCATCTATTCGTATGCACTCTAGTTAAATTTCTTAATATGTTCAAAAAAAAAAAAAAAAAAGTTAAATTTCTTAACAATATTTTTTGGTAAATCCTGCAAAATAGAATTTGTTGTTCAATTTGGGTACTTCGTTTAATGACGCAATTATGACGTAATACACTCTTAATTGCCCATTTCATTTTGCACTATTGATTGATAGATTTTGAATTATAGTCAAAATTATTCATAAATATTTTCAACATATATATAAGTCTTGGCCATGTGTATTTAATATCTACTCATAACTTCAAGTCTCCAATATAAAAATATTTTTCACATTTAATCTTTTAAATATCATTTATACTTTACGTTATTTTGCATTGCTCAATTTAATGAAGCAATAATATATTACTCTCGCGTCTAGGGGCGGTAACCAATTCAAAAAACTTTCAAGTGGAGGCAAAATCAAAAGTGTGTACTAGATCGGGTCATGTCAGTAACTAGACCTTTGTTGTTATAATGAAATTGATTTTACTTTTCAATGAAAATGAACTTTTTTGGTATATGTTTGCATGTGAAAACCAGAACTAAAAACTGGTGGTGATATGCTCGACATTTAGCACATACTTACTTTTTCTGATCGATATTAACACAAGTAGTTGAAGCAAAAATAAAAAGTTGGATAACAAAAATTCACGAAAATCTATAGAGTAGCTCAAGAATAAAACAAAATGAAAATCACTTGAGTATGATACAACTATTGAATAAATTTTCACCATTATACTATTTACCTATTTGCACGGGCAAAATTACTTGAGTGAACCTTGTGGGGGCAGTTGCCCACACTGCCCCCATTGTGGTACCGCCCTTGCTCGCGTCTTATAATAATGTCTCTGATAAGTGTTCATTTTCATAATCAATAAAGGTTTAAAAATTCTTAGTAATTACACTCTTCCCCAATAAAATATTATATTTATCTTCTAATGTCTATTTTCATTTGTTGAAATAAAATATAGACACTTTATATGAGGTATTACAAATAGCAATGTGCACACTTAATATGTAAACCATATTCTCCTATTAATCCTTTTACACACAACAATAGTATATGTAGTGTGCACATTGCTAAAGCCTCCTTGTCATCATTTTTTCTTTTCATTTTTATTTTTCTAAACACTAAAATCAAATTTTCATTAATAATTAAAAAAAATTACATTTACAGTTCAAATAAAATAAAAAATATTACTGTAAAAAATCAAATAAAATGAAACTACCAATTAATGTTCATTTTTTCGATGCCAAATGTGTTCCACTAAATTGGCTTTAAGGCTAAAATGAGTTTCCTCGTTAACTAAATCACTAACAACTTGTAACATTTCTTATGCATTCGGCCAAAAACTCGGTCAACGCCGGTCAATACGATGGTCACCAGGTTCAACGTCGTTCAGCGGCGGTTAGCATGATTTATAAAATTTAAATTAGGTTTTTTTCTTTCAATTGGTTGGATCTTGTTTTAAAATGGTGTGCAAGAATAAACTTTGCGATGTAATTGTTGTAGATGGAAAGATGAAAAGATTAGAAGATGAGAGACATGAGATGGTGGCTAGAAAAGAAAAAGAAAAATCAGACTTTATTTAAAAAACACCTTAATTTAACTAAGTGAAATTCTTAATTTACGTTTAAAGTCCAACATCCAATCTTTTTTAGAGCTACTTAGTTATTTATGTTAAACTTTATCAATATACATACTGTATATTAAAAAAAAAATGTTTACATTAAACAGTTAAAGTGCAGGTCTCGTGTTAACCAAAATCAATCAAATGCGCATACGTTTATACTAGTTTTTAAGCTGGTGCATACAAAGAGTTATTAAATAAGATTTGTTTATAAAATTATATAAACTCTTTTCTACTTATATAGTAATAATAACTAATAACTGGCACGACGTCAAGTTTGATGTTATCCAAACCATTGTTAAATATAAGTTTGATGTTATATAGTTATAAGAGCATCCAGTGTGGTTCAACGGCGAAGCTCGCCGTTGTTGGAATCAGTCCCTTCCCCACACCCTGAACTCACACTGACCCACAAACACCAATCAAAACAGTAAGCGAATTGATAAACTGGTTATTGGGTTTTCAATGTGTTTAGTATATTACTAAAAGGGAAACTGAGTACACCTTGATTACAAAGAAGCCTACTGCCTATTTATAAGCTAACTAAACTAATAGGAACTAATGGAAACAAAGCAATACATGGGTGCATGATTTCCTAAATAACATGAAAACAAAGCCCACTATCTCCTATTTTACTTCCATGCAAATAGGTATCCCACTTTCTTCCATAATACTCGGTCAAATATGCTACCAAGTCACTGACCCAAATGCTGATCCATGACCCATAACCAAACCATGACGTGACCCATCAAGATTACCCAACATTCACCCCCGTAATCTTGATCGATTCATTTCTTCACCTTGACGTTTAAGACTTTTTTCGGACACCAGACCTTCACCTCGGTCGCGTCCAAAATCTTAAATAACCTGAATCAAATTCGCTACACTTGTAACATCTCACATGGCATCCCGTTGGAACCGTTCATTAACATCTTTACTCTTCATGGATCAATGACCTCTTCTATGGCCACATCCAAAGCCACCCGATTTGAACTCCAACGCCATAATGTTTACAAACGTATAGTTTCTCCAATCTCTTCTTGTCTTGACAGCCATAACCTTTACTGATCACCCTTGTTCAAAGAGGCCCCTCCACCGACCAAGAAAACAAGGTCACACCACCTTTTACTGTTTCCTTTCACCCGCCAAACGAACTGAATCCAAAACCACCTGTTTTGACGGATCCTTTCTATCCGCTTTTCATGCACGTACGTCGGTCTTCCTTTATCACGAACAAGCTGATCAAGGACGGCAAACCCGACAGCAACAACCCCAGCTGAAAAACGTCTCCAGAATTTGTTCCGAGATCCTTTTCCACCGGTCAAGAAGACAAGGTCACACCCCCCTTTACCATCTTCCGTCATCTGCAAAACGAACTGAATCAAAGCCACCTGCTTTTCCCGACTATTCCTGTCCGTATATCCCGCAACCCGATTAGTCTCTCGGACCTTGGGCTCTGGTACCAAATGTTGGAATCAGTCCCTTCCCCAAACCCTGAACTCACACTGACCCACAAACACCAATCAAAACAGTAAGCGAATTGATAAACTGGTTATTGGGTTTTCAATGTGTTTAGTATATTACTAAAAGGGAAACTGAGTACACCTTGATTACAAAGAAGCCTACTGCCTATTTATAAGCTAACTAAACTAATAGGAACTAATGGAAACAAAGCAATACGTGGGTGCATGATTTCCTAAATAACATGAAAACAAAGCCCACTATCTCCTATTTTACTTCCATGCAAATAGGTATCCCACTTTCTTCCATAATACTCGGTCAAATATGCTACCAAGTCACTGACCCAAATGCTGATCCATGACCCATAACCGAACCATGACGTGACCCATCAAGATTACCCAACATTCACCCCCGTAATCTTGATCGATTCATTTCTTCACCTTGACGTTTAAGACTTTTCTCGGACACCAGACCTTCACCTCGGTCGCGTCCAAAATCTTA
>LBNU01017844.1:126560-152982 GCA_014162995.1 Artemisia annua
TTTTTCTAACATATGCCCCCAGGGCACATGTTAAGCACACCAAAGTACACAAGGGACCCACTGAAAAGTATAAAAAGGTACTCAGGACGCACGAATTAGGTGTATTTGTTTGTACTTTTCAGTAGATCCTCTGTGTACTTTGGTGTGCTTAACATGTGCCCTTGGGGCATATGTTAGAAAAATCCTAGTTATAATAATAGTGCATAAGAACCTTTGACAAAAAATAATTTTTATCACATGTTATTCTTACGTAATTATACAAGTTTTATAAATAAATTGCTGTAATCTACAATTTTGAGTTTCTGGAGGATTAAACATAGAAATATATATAAAAATGTTTATAAAGAAAATGCTACTTTCGTTGTGGTTGATAGGCAATAATGAATAATGTTGAAAATCTTGATTGAAAAACAAATATTAATTAAAATGTTAAAACAATACTGAAGTAAATGTAAATTTTAATAAATTTAACTATAAAAATATTGGTTACAACACTATAAAACATTCTTTTAGACATGTTTTTAAAAATAATAATTAAAAGAATACCATATAATTTAATATAAGAAAAACAATTATAACATAACTACTTAATAACTTTTCAATTCTGATAAATGCTACTTTCAAAACACCCATAAAATAAAAGATACAAGTTAAAATACATATGGACATATAGTACAAGTTAATAAAATACACGAAGTTTCGTACAATTTATTTGTAAACAAGTTAATAGTACATATGGTTTTAAAAACCGAATCAGACCAACCAGTTCAACCGATTTAACTGAAAATAGGAGTCGCCACCAGTTCAGCTAGCTAATAAAAAGTGTTTTTTAAAACGAACATGAGAGTACCGACAAAACCGGTAAAAAAAAGATGGTTTAAAAGGAAGTAAATGTAGTACTCCGTAATATTAATTCGTAGGTTTTTAAACAACACCACCCACGTCAAATTAAGTCATCAGTTCTGGCCGCCACGGCAGACAAGACAAGAGTCTTTTGCCCACATGTATTCTAATTGCTAGTCCTTCTTTTGTTCTTGTGGGGTCCCACCAAAGATCAGGCTATCCCTATATAACTTCTCAACTTCAAACACTTACCAAAAATAAACATTTCAAAATCATTCAAACATTAAAAATACACTTAATCTTCATATGGATCCATCATACTTCTACAACCCAATGCCAAGTTTTAATCCACCAGAATACTACTCTAACCAACATTTTCTTCCATTCAACGAAAATGACTCTCAAGACATGCTTCTCCACGGAGTCATTGCTCACTCCGGTGGACAGACTCAAGACTATCCAGCGGAGCCAGTTAAATACCAAGAAGAGAAGGAGGGAGAGAAAGAGAGTGCTTACCGAGGCGTGAGGAAGCGTCCATGGGGGAAGTATGCTGCTGAGATACGTGACTCTACACGAAATGGTATAAGGGTTTGGTTGGGGACCTTTGACACTGCTGAAGCTGCAGCTCTAGCTTATGATCAAGCGGCATACGCATTGAGAGGATCGTCCGCAGTGCTTAATTTTACGGAGGATATAGCATATGAGTCTTTGAAAGACATGGGGTACATGTATGAGGAAGGAACTTCACCAGTTTTGGCTTTAAAGAGAATGCATTCTATAAAAAGAAAGCAAGAGATGAAAAGCAAAAAAAGAGAGGATACCAAGGATGAAAACGTTGTCGTGTTTGAGGATTTGGGCAGTGATTATCTTGAAGAATTATTGGGAGTTGATGACGGTTGCAATACTAGTACAAGATGGTGATAAGAACTTGTATGAAAAGCGTAATTTTGTGAAGTATCATTTTTTCGTGTCTTTTTATACAGTACGTACTACAGTAGCATGCAAAGATGTCATGCATATATTATATTTCTTTGGATGATTTTCTAATCGATGTGGAGAATCTCATGATTTGATGGTATATATTTTCCTTTGTTGAGTCTCATAGCACCTTTTACATGTGATTAACCAGGTTTCTAGTGTCCGATGAACGGTTTTCTTAATAGCTGATCTAAATCATAAAACTATGTTAAGATTCAATATACACTAACTATAACATAATGCACACACATTCTTTTCTACTTTTCCATATAAATAATAAACCATCATAACTAAGCTCTCATGGACCCAATTCCATGCAGTAGATAATCTTCTCTTAGTGTCTTCCTACCACCCCCGTCGAATTGAATAAATTTTACATTTTCTAGTTACGTCTCACTAAAAAACAGCAAGCTTTTTCTATATAATTGTTTTTGAAGTAATTTATATATAGGAATAAGGTAGAGATGAAACCAAAACATATCTTTAGATAGAACCAAAAATCAGATAGAAGTTCATGAACAAAAAAAACCCCAACAGGATCAATTTATACCATGATATAGATATATATAGAAGCAAGACTATAAAAAAATTACCAATAGTCTTTGATGTGTTTTTATTGTTTAAATGTTTGCACATACGAATTATTCAAAAACATAAAAGATATAATGAACAAATTGACATCTTCTGCAAAGACGTAGATGGGGTGTGAGGTATGATCTAATGTACCAATACTGATAACGTGATTTAATCCATGACAACATGTCACCGTTCTCCCAGGCTTTTCGTCCATTGCCAATTCAGAAACCTACAAATACGTAGAAAAAAGAAAATGATGGTTAAATGTTAAAAGCTATCATTATTGAGCTAAAATAAAGTTTAATTGACGATAAAATAAGTTGCAGCTGTTAAACTATTGTATTTACCAGACTTCGCCGCATTGTACGTTCTTAAATCTATGAAATTAGTGAAGACGTGAGGGTTAATATGAAAAACATGAATAACATAGAACTGAAACTTTTTTATGATAAAATATCAAATATATATTTACACGAACACAGCTACACTCACTTCATGTATGAATGTAGCTCAAATAACTTTTATTATTCTAATGTTAAGTGCAACATTCACATATATACCTAGTAATTAAGAAACCGCCAAGAAAGAAATATATATCTTGCTCATTTCAAAAATTAAGAATTTATGTTTCCTAAAAGCATAGGGTACCCATGGTGCCGTCCCGTTGGTGCCGTGGGAAAAGTGCTGCCACATAATCCACCACAACACCAAAAATACCCCTCCCTCCTATAACACCAAAATATGATCATTGTGCACCCTATGGTCTAAACATAACCCACTAAAATACAAATATGAAAAAAAAAAAAAAAAAAAAAAAATCAAATTACCGGACCATTTGGGCTGGTCGTGACGGCACAGGACGAGAAAAGGCGAGGGCCAGTGTGCTGTTGGCGCCGTCGGGTGACGTTTTGAGGGAAAACACACGGGACCACGCATGGTACCCTGTACTCTAAATCATTAAAAAGAAAAATGATAGATTACCAACTGTATGACCCCATTGATCACGTGAACATAGTACATTTTCTTTGGAGGGCCTTATTATCACCACAAGAACCCAAGTTAGCATCAACAATGCCTGCTGCTCTATAAGGATATACGTAGTATACACGGATACAATAAGTGCTAGTCACTCAAACCTTAAAAGAAAATTGTCAAATCTTATAGCAACACAAGGAAAAAGATTTATCTCCTACATATTTGCTAGGAATTGAGCACCACCATTTGATCCACAAGCAGAATAACCACTTAAACGTAAGTTTCCTCACACGTTCGACAACCAAGGCTCATCTGAGCCAACCTAATAATAGTCACCACCATTTATGATTTCAAAGACCAGTTAAAATTAAATCACGTTATTTGGCCTGCTCCAGAATGACTTTATTAATCTTTTTGTAGGATGCGTTAGTTTCTAAATTACTTCCTTTGAGTAGCGACATAGAAACCATGTGAAGTAGAGTCATTAGCAATCCACGTTATTTAGCCTGCAACAGAATGACTTTATTACTGATTTCTAATATACTTATAGAGTGACCATATACAAAGAGCCAAAAGGCCAAGAATACAATAAAATCGGACTTGGAGGTTTTCTTATTTAATTATGACATGTTCCAATTTTTGTTGAATAGATTTTAAATGCATCACAAGAATCTATATTCCAATGCTGATCATATAAGCTCTATCAAATGTTATGACAGCAGCGGTATTTATTTTTTGTTCTACATCAAAAAAGTTCACAATTACGTAACTAATTTTGAATATGCCACCTAGTATCTATCAACTGTGATACTTCAAACATGAATTCATGAACATTTGGATATTTAAAACCTTTCATTACATCAAAAACATTTCATACTTTTTCTTGTTGGTCTTGACAAATGTCTTCAAAATTTTTCATACAAGTCAACCCGTCATCGGTTGCAAATTTCCGGTGCACTGCTGGCCCTACACCTATTCCTGGGGCTTGTGGTTGGCCATATCCATAACTTCAATATTAAGTACATGATTAACAACCGATGCTTTATTATAAAATAAGATGGTATCATCAGTAAGTAAGAAACTTTGATCACACTGATCGCAGATGCAAATCATTTATCCAAATAGTATTTATGGATGCTAGTTAAGAATTTGTTGGAAATGTCTACCAGAGGATAAATATAGTACTAAAACTAATGAAATACTCCCTTCGTCCCATTTTATAAGTCCATGTTTGAAAAGTCAAAGTCTTTTTATTAAGAGTTTGACCGTAATTATTTTCTTTCGTGTTATATAATACTTTATACAAAATATATAAATTGATTTGTGTTTTAAATGTATTTTCATTGGTATACTTTTCATTAAGTATTATATATCACAAAAAAAAATTATGGTCAAACTCTGAGAAAAAAGACTTTGACTTTTCAAACATAGACTTATAAAATGGGACGGAGGGAGTACTCAATAATTAGTCTAATAGTTAGTCTAATGCCTGCTGCCAAATGACTTTATTAATCTTTTTGTACGACGCCTTAGATTCTAAAATACTCGGTCTGAGTGACGATTGTTAAAGTATCTAAGATTGTTTATTTAAAAATAATATTATGTTTAGAAAATATTTTGTTATCTTAGTCATGAAGGATACTTCACAAGTAAGGATCCTTACTTACTAAAGAACCTTAGACATTAAGTATCCCTACCTCTTAAGGATATTAGATATTTAGTACTCTTACCTAGGAAGTATTCTTACTTGTTAAGGATACTTAAATATCTACTAATATTAACTATTAAGCATTTGCCTACTAAGAATACTTAGAGACAAAGGAAGTCAATATACTAAATTTGTGTATGCCTATAAATAGAAGTTTAAACTTAAACTGGAACATATCAATCCATCATTCAAATTTCACTTTACTCATTCTACTTTCAATTGCACTTGTTTTCGTTTCACAATTATGATCCACAACTAGCTGCTACTTTAATTTAATCCTTATAAAGTGCAGAATTCTTAAACATCTACAGTGGTATCAGAGCTCTTTTCTTAAGGGGCTGTGCTATTGCTCGAGTGAAACACCTTCGAGATTCAACAAAAAATCAGCCTAGACATGGCATATAGTGCAACTGCTGCTCCTGCAATTCCAGTATTTTCTGGAGTGCATTATCACATTTGGGCAGTAAAAATGAAGACATATTTGAAATCTCAAGGTTTGTGGAAGGTTGTAGAGACTGATGAAAGTCCTCTGGCAGTCGGAGAAAACCCAACAGTTGCTCAGTTAAGAACTTATGAGACTGAGTCGCTAAAGAAGGAGAAGGCACTAACCTGTTTGCATTTTGGTATCGCCGATCAAATTTTCACCTCCATAATTAACTTGGAGACACCAAAAGTTGTGCGGGATAAACTCCAAGAAACCTATAAAGGTACTAATAGAGTAAAAGCTATCAGATTATTAACTCTCAAAAGAGAGTTTGATTATTAAAAATGAAAGATGATGAATTGGTGAAAGATTACTCAGCAAGGATGATGGACGCGGTTAATCAAATGAGGCTTCATGGAGAAGTTGTGAAAGGCCAAAAAGAAGTGGAGAAGATGATGATTAGCATTCCACCAAAGTTTGAAGCAAAAATTTCAGCCATAAAAGAGTCTTGTGACCTCAATACGCTTACGGTTTCTGAACTAACTAGTAAACTCCAAGCACAAGAGCAAAGAGTTTCTATCAGATCAGAGGAGAAAGTTGAAGGTGCTTTTCAAATATCTTCTAGAAGTAAAAAGGGTGTAAATACAAAACGAAAAACTTTTAGAAGAGGAAATTTCAGCAAAGGAAACAACAAAGGCTCTACCTTTTTTAATGTTATGGTTTTATAAAAAATGAAGTATTAGTTTTAGTCTAGGGTTTAAATTGAAAATATATGGAAAGTTGAGTTATTGTGAGTTATTGATGAGTTATTGTTGTGGGTGTTGAGTTATTGTGTTAAAGCTGACGTGGCGCTGAGTTATGTTTTAACTCACGTTACCATTGTGGGTGCTTTTAGCATCAACAACGCCTGCTGCTCTATAAGGATATACGTAGTATACACGGATACAATAAGTGCTAGTCACTCAAACCTTAAAAAAAATTGTCAAATCTTATAGCAACACAAGGAAAAAGATTTATCTCCTACATATTTGCTAGGAATTGAACACCACCATCTGATCCACAAGCAGCATAACCACTTAAACGTAAGTTTCCTCACACGTTCGACAACCAAGGCTCATCTGAGCCAACCTAATAATAATCACCACCATTTATGATTTCAAAGACCAGTTAAAATTAAATCACGTTATTTGGCGTGCTCCAGAATGACTTTATTAATCTTTTTGTAGGATGCATTAGTTTCTAAATTACTTCCTTTGAGTAGCGACATAGAAACCATGTGAATTAGAGTCAATAGCGATCCACGTTATTTAGCCTGCAACATGATGACTTTATTACTGATTTCTAATATACTTATAGAGTGACCATATACAAAGAGCCAAAAGGCCAAGAATGTTAAAAAATTATGGATCACAGTAATCTGAGAGTCGTGTAAACACTATCAGATCGAAGTATTTCGATGGTTCTATCGAAATCTCAAATCGGATAAAACTCAGATTTGAACAGCGAATATGTTTTTGTTGTTATGAAACCAGAACCAAAATGAGAATACTTATTGACCAAGAAACTGAATTTCGGTTATAACTGCATAGCAGTTATTATAACCTCCAAAACGGGTTAAATAAACGGGTTAAAATACATGTCCAAATACCGGGATTTTTATTTTCTAGTGCGTTTTTAACAAAGCACTTTATACCAAATAAAAAATTTTCCAGCCAGGGGCGCTGCCCCTTGGACCCTGCCAGGGGCTGCCGCCCCTTGGACCCTGCTACCAGGGGCTGCCGCCCCTGGAACCCCGCTACCGGGGGCGCTGCCCCCGGACCCCCGTGATTCAGGGCCGATAATCATAATAACGTCACACAAGTGTGCACTCTGCACAAACCCCCGACTTGTTGAACATTTATCATGATTACACATTGGTCAACCAAGTCAATCCATTACACTTAAATCATATTGGTGACGCAATATCACCAACAAAGAATACAATAAAATTGGACTTGGAGGTTTTCTTATTTAATTATGACATGTTCCAATTTTTGTTGAATAGATTTTAAATGCATCACAAGAATCTATATTCCAATGTTGATCATATAAGCTCTATCGAATGTTATGACAGCAGCGGTATTTATTTTTTGTTCTACATCAAAAAAGTTCACAATTACGTAACTAATTTTGAATATGCCACCTACTATCTATCAACTGTGATACTTCAAACATGAATTCATGAACATTTGGATATTTAAAACCTTTCATTACATCAAAAACATTTCATACTTTTTCTCGTTGGTCTTGACAAATGTCTTCAAAATTTTTCATACAAGTCAACCCGTCATCGGTTGCAAATTTCCGGTGCACTGCTCCCCCTACACCTATTCCTGGGGCTTGTGGTTGGCCATATCCATAACTTCAATATTAAGTACATGATTAACAACCGATGCTTTATTATAAAATAAGATGGTATCATCAGTAAGTAAGAAACTTTGATCACACTGATCGCAGATGCAAATCATTTATCAAAATAGTATTTATGGATGCTAGTTAAGAATTTGTTGGAAATGTCTACCAGAGGATAAATATAGTACTAAAACTAATGAAATATTCAATAATTAGTCTAATAGTTAGTCTAGTGCCTGCTGCCAAATGACTTTATTAATCTTTTTGTACGACGCCTTAGATTCTAAAATACTCGGTCTGAGTGATGATTGTTAAAGTATCTAAGATTGTTTATTTAAAAATAATATTATGTTTAGAAAATATTTTGTTATCTTAGTTATGAAGGATACTTCACAAGTAAGGATCCTTACTTACTAAAGAACCTTAGACATTAAGTATCCCTACCTCTTAAGGATATTAAATATTTAGTACTCTTACCTAGGAAGTATTCTTACTTGTTAAGGATACTTAAATATCTACTAATATTAACTATTAAGCATTTGCCTACTAAGAATACTTAGAGACAAAGGAAGTCAATATACTAAATTTGTGTATGCCTATAAATAGAAGTTTAAACTTACGCTGGAACATATCAATCCATCATTCAAATTTCACTTTACTCATTCTACTTTCAATTGCACTTGTTTTTGTTTCACAATTATGATCCACAACTAGCTGCTACTTTAATTTAATCCTTATAAAGTGCAGAATTCTTAAACATCTACAGTGGTATCAGAGCTCTTTTCTTAAGGGGCTGTGCTATTGCTCGAGTGAAACAACTTCGAGATTCAACAAAAAATCAGCCTAGACATGGCATCTAGTGCAGCTGCTGCTCCTGCAATTCCAGTATTTTCTGGAGTGCATTATCACTTTTGGGCAGTAAAAATGAAGACATATTTGAAATCTCAAGGTTTGTGGAAGGTTGTAGAGAGTGATGAAAGTCCTCTGGCGGTCGGAGAAAACCCAACAGTTGCTCAGTTAAGAACTTATGAGACTAAGTCACTAAAGAAGGACAAGGCACTAACCTGTTTGCATTTAGGTATCACCGATCAAATTTTCACCTCCATAATTAACTTGGAGACACCAAAAGTTGTGCGGGATAAACTCCAAGAAACCTATAAAGGTACTAATAGAGTAAAAGCTATCAGATTATTAACTCTCAAAAGAGAGTTTGATTATTAAAAATGAAAGATGATGAATCGGTGAAAGATTACTCAGCAAGGATGATGGACGCGGTTAATCAAATGAGGCTTCATGGAGAAGTTGTGAAAGGCCAGAAAGAAGTGGAGAAGATGATGATTAGCATTCCACCAAAGTTTGAAGTAAAAGTTTCAGCCATAAAAGAGTCTTGTGACCTCAATACGCTTACGGTTTCTGAACTAACAAGTAAACTCCAAGCACAAGAGCAAAGAGTTTCTATTAGATCAGAGGAGAAAGTTGAAGGTGCTTTTCAAATATCTTCTAGAAGTAAAAGGGTGTAAATACAAAACAAAAAACTTTTAGAAGAGGAAATTTCAGCAAAGGAAACAACAGAGGGTCTACCTCACAAAACTCTTCTTCAACATTAAAGAAATATATTTTTCCTCCATGTAATATTTGTCAAAACACGAATCATCAAGAAGTTGATTGTTGGTTCAAAGATAAACCAAACTTCAAGTGAAACTTTTGCAACAAGTTTGGACATGTTGAGCAGTATTGTAGAGCAAAGAAAAATCATAGCAACTCAAAAAGAGTTCTGCAAGCAAATGTTTCCGAGGAGGATCATGTTGATGATGAGCATTTTTTATGGAATCGCATCTTAATAAACATCCAGATAGCCTTACATGGCTTATGGATAGTGGATGCACAAGTCATACGACTCCAGAAATGTCTTTCTTTATTAGTCTCGACACCACAGACAACCGAAGAGTGAAGTTGGGAGATGGACATTATGCTCGACCAAAAGGAAGCGGTACTATAGCTATCAACACAAAGAAAGGTACTAAATACATTTCTAGAGTCTTATATGTGCCTGAACTTGATCAAAATATGTTAAGTGTGCAACAAATGATAAAGAATGGCTATGGTGTGAACTTCAAAAATGACTCGTGTTGCGTTATCACTAATTCTCGCGATTCTGAAATAGCTAGCCTTGATATGGTAAATAATAGTTATTACTTGAAGCTTGATGTTGCAAATGCTAATGCTTTTAGTGTTACTGAAGATGATAGTATGAAATGGTACAAGAGATTTGGTCACTTCAATTACAGAACACTTAAGCATATGTATACTACTAAGTTGGCGAAAGAAATGCCTCCCATTAGTGAAGTTGATTCTAATTGTGAAGGTTGTGAATTGGGGAAAAGTCGCAGGTTGCCTTTCTCAAAAGCTGGTGTGATGAGAGGCACACACAAGTTAGAAATCATGCATTCTGATATTTGTGGTCCTATTTCTATACCATCTTAGAGCGTTAATAAATATTTTGTTCTTTTCATTGACGATTATACAAGAAGGTGCTGGGTTTATTTCCTTAGCAGTAAAGCTTCAATATTTTCAATCTTTAAAAGTTTCAAGAAACTTGTTGAAGTACAAAGCGGCACTATTTTGCGTATTCTGAGAACTGATAATGGTGGAGAATACACGTCAAACGAGTTTGAAGGATTCCTTCGACAACAAGGAGTAATTCACCAAGTTAGAGTTCCATACTCGCCTCAATAAAATGGTGTTTCCGAAAGAAAGAACCGAACGGTTATGGAGATGGCGAGATCAATGTTGTTTGAGAAGAAACTACCGAAGACATTTTGGGCCGAGGCAGTAGCTACATCTGTTTATTTGCTTAAGAGATTAGCAACAAAAGCTGTGAGTGGTAAGACTCCAATTGAAGCTTGGTCACGAATCAAACTGTCAATTCAACACTTAAGAGTCTTCGGGTCTATCTCTTATTATCATATTCCAGACATTAAAAGATCAAGAATTGATGCAAAAGCCAGAAAAGGCATATTTTTCGGCTATGCAACAGGGTCAAAAGGATATAGAATTTATGATCTCACTGATAGTAAAATTGCAATCAGCAGAGATGTGATTTTTTAGGAGTCTACTGGGATTGGAATGCGGAAGAAGTTAAAAGGCATGTAAATATGTTTTCAGATGAAACACATCATGATGAAGTTGATATTCCCGAATTTGATATTGAACATATAACTGACACTGATGTGTTAAGAACAAGACCGCTTTTTGATGTTTACGAGTCTTGTAATTCTATTATTGAACCTGAAAGATATATGGATGACTCCAGACATTCTGAATGGATTGATGCAATGAAATCTGAAATTGAAATGATCAAGAAAAAGAACACATGGAAGCTTGTTGACTTGCCAGAAGGGAAAAATGCAATAGGTTAGAAATGGGTAAATTTCAGCTAGACGGATCAATTTAAAAGCATAAAGCTAGATTAGTCGTGAAAGGCTATTCTCAGGTTGTCGATGTAGACTTCAGAGACACTTTTGCTCTCGTTGATCGTCATGATGCAATCAAGTTATTATTATCTATGGTCGCTCAACGAAATTGGAAAATTCACCATCTTTATGTCAAATCTACATTTCTTAATGGTGAACTGGAGGAGGAGATTTATGTAAGACAATCTAATGGTTTTGAAGTAGTTGGCCGAGAAGAAAAAGTTTATCGACTCTACTAGGCACTTTATGGTCTTAAGCAAGCGCCAAGGGCTTGGTATGCTAAGATCGATGCTCATTTGCTGAATCATAACTTTAGGAGGAGTTCAAGTGAGTCAACTCTTTCTGTGAAGAAATTTGATTCTCAAGAGAGGTTGATTATCTCTCTTTATGTTGACGAATTACTTGTGATTGGAAGCAACAATGATCTTGTTGCGCAATTTAAGAAGCAAATGGAATCTGAAATTTATATGTCAGATTTGGGACTAGTATCCTATTTTCTTGGCAAGAAAATCAAGCAACTACCCAACAGTGTTCATATTTCTCAAAGAAAGTATGCTAGTGATAGGCTTAAGAAATTCAAAATGTTCTTATGTAAATCGGTTGCTTCGCCACTAGTCTACAAATGCAAGTTGTCAAAAGATGATGGAAAGAAGCTTGTCAATCCAACTCGATATAGAAGCATTGTTGGAAGCTTACTATATTTAACAATTACAAGACCAGATTTAGCTTTTGCAGCTAGTTTCCTATATATCAAGGTTTATGAATGAACCGTATAGTTCTCATTTAGGAGCTGCAAAGAGAGTTCTAAGATATGTGAAAGGTTCTCTTGATATTGGAATTATGTTCAAAAGAAACAAAGATGTGAAACTTGACGGATATGCTGATAGTAATTGGGCCAGAAGCATTGATGATTCAAAAAGTAATTCTGCTTATATTTTTACTCTTGGTTCGGGTGTATTTTGTTGGAACTCCAAAAGGCAAAGCGTTGTCGCACAATCTTCTGCAAGGCACGCACAATCTCATTTAGGAGCTCCAAAAAGCAAAGCTGTTACCACTGAACAAAGCGGGCATAAAAAATAATGTTTTAACTAATAACTAAACTTAACATAGAAACACATATGAGTTCAAAGAGATAAAACTATTGTACTTAATAGATAATACCTGTTAAATTACGTTGAAAATTGACATATGTAATTTCGAGTCATAGAGCGATGTAATCCATGCCTACAGTATGAAGACGCTAATCACTTTAAAATGGTTGGCACCTTAATTATTGTTGGATAAAACTATGCCATCCTCGTAAGACTTCATAAGGTGGATACCAATTATGTGTCCATCCATAGCAAAGAGACAAGTGATTCAGTCCACAAAAAGCTACAACAAAATTATTTATTTATTTATTTATTTTTTGGGTAAAGGCCTCCAACCGGTAAAATATATTACTCCAAAAAACAGTTAAATACAAAAGGAATGTGGCTGAAATACCACATTAACCTCAAGCAACCACTTGAACAACCACTATATCATTCATGACAGACCATAAATGATCCAACTAGCTACACATAACTAGAAAACCAAAACAAAACCAAGCATAAACTAAGACACATCAACCTTTATGCTAACCAAAGGAAAACAACCTATCCAAGTCTAATGTCATGTATAGCAGCAACCTTTAATTGGGCTATAGATAGACCACAATCATCAAAGTAATCATCATCATAATCATTGTATTCACATGTACCATCTTTTCATTGTTCCAAAAGACTCCTCTCTTTCCCTCCACTACCAAAATAATTAGTCTCGTTAGGATATTCCAGAACTTTAACGTCGTCGCTATCAGAAACAACCACGCATTACCCACCTTAGAGAATAGGTAACCCACCTTGGTTGAAGAAGTACACGTAGAGGAGGAGATACTAAGCTTAGTAGCCACATCTTGCTCCTTCTCTTTCAAATCAACCTTTTTTAGAGGTTTGCCATCATCATCCACAAGAGTAATTTTCCCTTCAATAATTAGCTTTTCAATCTTCTCAATTTTCTCAACAATAGGAGTAGTACTTCCATTTCCACCCTTAGAAGAACTAGCAACACCAGGCATACCATATGCTAAAAAACTAGCCATATCGTTTTGGCAATCAAGAACCTCATCATCACTCTCTTCTTCAGCCACTTTAGTTTCCTTCTTACTACCAACCTCCAAATAAGCCCCATCCTTAGGGGAAAAACTTGTTGAACAAGGAATACCATTATCATCAGTATCGGCCATATCAAGAGCATCAAATGGGTTCGATGTAGCAATAATCGTCTCACTCGTACTTGCCTCATTAGTGATTTTCTCCTTAATAGTAACCGGCTTTACAAGATAGGTCTCCAAAATTTTGGTTTTGGTTTATTAAGTTGAACACCCCAATAGGCCGAGAAGGAGCAGCTACATTCTTCCCCTTACTCTTACGATTCTTTACCTCAATGAAACCATCACCCACCTTTTCCAAAGTAGTAGAAGCTTTAGAAGCCTTGGCTGCCACAATAGTATTACTACGAACAACCTCCTTAACACGATTTGGGTATTCAATCAAAGCATATCCAAAAGTTTTGCATTCACCACGATGAGGAGGTTTCCATTCCTATTCGATATTAATAATTTCAGTAGTAAAACCATTACCTTCTTCATTTAGAATTGCCATTGTCACCTGGTTTTTTAGTTCTGAATCCGCTCTTAGTTTAACTAAAGCACGAGCAAAACGAATATGGCCCCAAGACTCGACACACATAGATCTTGTAAAAGCATCTAACATAATAGGTTTCCCTACTTATGTAGCAATCAAGCTCAAACCATCCTCAGAATAAGCAACCAAAGGAACCTTATGCATTTTGATCCAAATTGGTACCTTGTTTACCTCATTCCTATTAAGGGATAAAGTGGGAGTCCATTTGTTTAGAATAATGGGCGAGTTACGTATAATCCAAGGACCTCGTTCCAGAACACGATCCGTACCCTCCTTAGTAGCAAAAGAAATACACCATCACCATTCTTCATCAGCTTTTGCAAGCCAAAATTTCCCCATGTATTAGTAACATAATTCAGAAGTAATGGAAAAGCAATGATCTTACATACAACAGAAAATCTGGTTTACGTTCAAACCATCTTTAACTGTAAAAGACCTAAACACATTACTTCACATCACATAAGACACATTTATAGCTAACGGGAAAGATACATAAATGAAACTCACAGTCATTGAGTAGTGAGTAAATTTCACTTCATCATGTACAGACTATCAAATTTCTACAGACTACCAGTTAGATTCATGAACAATACAAAATCCATTGCATACCTATTAATCTAATTTAAACCCTGTTAAAAGAGGACACAAATAAATTTTGTTGTTACATTACATATACTAGCTTGTATAGTATCCGAGAGACGTGATATCTTGTCGGGCTTTGATCCTACAACGGCAACATAAGTCGAAAATATAAACTATCATTCCGTACATTTTAAGATATCGTTATGTTCTAAAACAGAAAGTATACTACCACACCATAACTGTTTGCTTCATATTCTTTCATGGCACTTTTAAGCATGATTTATGTATGTTATATAACATCAGGATACTGGCTTACTGATATAGTAAAGATTTGTACAATGCTTAAACTATCTCTTAACCGATTAAAACACATTATCGATGCTAATTATAAGCATTAAGTCAAGAATATTTTTACCTAAGAATATTTTAAATATGGGAACATAAAGTTCAAGGGGTTAACCTTTTAATTCTCTTAGCCCAGTNGTAATATTCATATGATGGATGTCTAAGGTTCATATGACCCACCATGGATCTCCTAGACTCCATACCAAACACCATCAACCACTAATGCTCACTAAATCCCTTACACTTATAAACTTAGAAAACGCAGAATTTTGGGGTACTTTCACCCATATAAAATAATGACCAAACAAGCTTAAAAACTCATACCAAAAATTCCCCAAGGTCTCTCATAAGCATACAAGCTAATCCCAGAAGCCCATGGTCTAATAACATACACAAGTACCCATAAGAAAATCAAACTTGTTAACTATCCAGATTCGGATCTGAACGCACACCAAAAGTTTTTGATTTTATAAAAATACTTCCACACTTTTTTATTGTGATTCCTTTTCGTGGGAGTCTAAGATAACCTAAAACTTAGCTTTTCCAAAAGGGCTAACCTTAATAATACTTTTTGATCCACTAAGCACCATCAAACTTTTACCCAAATTCTCTCCCGGTTTAACAGCTTTGACACCTTATCTCGTAAAAATCAAAAGACTAACTTTCCGACCTCGAAATCAGTCGTGGTTAGACTTTTTGAAAAGCTCTTTCTTTTTTTGAAAAGCTCATACCATTATCAATTAATGATCCTAACATGTTTTACATCATAAAATTACAGAAGTTTATAAACCCTAGATCCATCATAATTAATATCACATGAATTGAATTAATAACTAAGTAATTATATGAAAACTAGTGTTAGAATTATACCTTGAACTTGATTTTAACTTCAAAAGCAAAACCCTAAATTTTTCTCCTTCCCCTCTAGCTTTGGTCGATCAAAATATACAGAAAAAAGGGTTTAGGGTCGTTGGTTTTGCTTATATGGGTAGGGGTTGGGCTTGGTTGGGTTGGACTAGGTTTCCTTATTGGTAGGAATTGTCTTTGGTATCAAATTTGGTTTCCTTTTTCCCTAAAAACCCTCTAGCCGATTTCTATATAACACATACATATATTTTTATTATTTTTTTTATCAAATTAAATTATTACTCTCAAAACCTTATACTTTTTATATTTTATGCAAACCCACAACGAAATCTAACGTCTTACGCGATAAACCTTCATTTTACGACAAACCGAAAAAATAATCATTTTCAAAACAAAGTTTCCAAAAATAGAATTCCACACTCTTTTTTAAATATAACTCATGAAAATAATCTCCTCGTAACTTACTCACACTCAAACACTTGAACGAAGTCTCGTTACGCAAAACCGCAAAAACATCAAAACTACACAATTCATTTCCACACCACAAAGGTGTTAAAAATGAATTTACCAAACTCACACTACTCAAATCACTTCAATAACCTCACACGCAAAGGGATTTAGTTCCATATTCCTACCAATCATAACTATATCATACATATCTCACACATATATCACATGAAACACTTAATTCACACCAACCAAAGTTAAACGACTAGAGACTATTAGTCAAACTAATCTGCTAAAATCACGGTTGTCACATCATCCCCCACTTAGGGAAATCGCGTCCCGAGATTTAACAACTCGTCTCATCAATAACATCAAGAAAATCTATGGATATTTTAAGCGGCATAAAACCACACCATAAAACCATAAATCGATAACCATTCTTATGACGATGTGGGATTCTACCATGACATAAAAATCACAGAGAAAGAACCACCAAATACGAACCAACTAGATACCCGAATTCACACGATCGAAAACATCCTGATACTCCAACGACACACGAAAGTAAATACACTACTCCGATCAATAACACCAATGATCCAAACGACTTCTCACAGGTAAATACGATATCCCCGCATCTAACTTCCACGATCTAAATCCAACTACAAACGATCTACTCACCAACCACATCAGCAAAACAAATTCGGATGCTTAAATCTCATCTGATTCTCACGTTCCCAAGTAAACTCAGGACCACGCTTCAAATCCCATCGTACTTTCACCGATACTAACTTACCACGCTTCCATTCTTAACATCTCAATCCATAATCTCAACAAGTTCCACATCAAACTGAAAGGTTTTGTCAACCTTAACCTCATCTAATGGCACATACAAACTAGCATCCGCCAAACACTTCTTCAGATTAGATACGTGAAACATATCATGCTTACTACTTAACTCCTCCGATAATTTCAACCGATATGCCACAAGTCCACTCCTTTCTGTAATCACGAACGGTCCTACATATCTCGGTGCTAACTTGCCTTTCTTGCCAAAACGCACAACACCTTTCCAAAAAGACACTTTCAACATCACAAACCATCAACATTAATCTCCAAAGGCTTAAGGCGACTATCCGCATAACCCTTTTGATCATCTCTCGCTGCCTTAAGTCCTTCCTTAATCTGCAAACCATACCCGTAGTCTCTCGTTCCAGTTCAGGATCAATTATCTGGCTTGTTCCAACCTTTACCCACAGAACAGGTGATCTACACTTCCTTCCATACACTATCTCAAACGGCACATACTTAATACTAGAATATTAATCGTTGTTATAGGAGAACTCAGCTAAGGATAAATACATACCCCAACTTCCTCCAACATCAATCACAATCATGCTTTCAGCATACTATCCAACGCCTGATTTGTACGCTCACTTAGTCCATTCATTTAAGAATGATAAGTCTTACTCATCTGCATACGCGTTCTCAAAGCTCTATAAAATACTTACCACAACCGCGAAGTAAGTATTTCATCTTGATATAAGCTGATTGATGCGATACTCCACGTCTCTCTACCTTTTCTACATCAACATCCCCAGATATTTCTGGCTGTTCATCCTAATAGTTGTTGATATCAACCTTCACCTTCAAGCTTGTCAAATACTCGCTAAGGCACTTGTATTCCTCTTCATACTTGCTCCTCAATACATTTCTTGCTAAGGTAATAATACGTCTTATCCATTCTAGGATGTATCAAATACATTGCATGATTAATGTCCTTATGCCTCCTTCCAATGGAACCAATCACTGGCCCGCAAAGTACAATCCTCCATATTCTTTCCTTTCCATTAGCTGGTCTAAACCATATAATCATTCTTCTTACACGTTCTACTAGTGGAACCCATATCCGATCTAAGAAATACACTCCACCATTCTCCTTTCNCTAGGATGTATCAAATACATTGCATGATTAATGTCCTTATGCCTCCTTCCAATGGAACCAATCACTGGCCCGCAAAGTACAATCCTCCATATTCTTTCCTTTCCATTAGCTGGTCTAAACCATATAATCATTCTTCTTACACGTTCTACTAGTGGAACCCATATCCGATCTAAGAAATACACTCCACCATTCTCCTTTCTCCCCATTTCTTGATTTAATCCAACGCAGCATCCCAACCATAGCGCTCTCATCCTTCAGAGCTTCCTCTTGCTCTACCAATATCTTACTCTTAATTCCTGACTGCATCGTCATGCTCATAGCTCGCACACGTTTAAGCTTAAACCTCTCATTCCTACTCAACGCATTAGCCACCACATTCGCTTTTCCAAGATGATAGCGAATTTTGCAATCATAATCACTAAACAATTCAATCCATCTTCTTTGGCGCATATTCAGCTCCTTCTGAGTGAAAATATGCTGAAGACTCTTATGATCAGCGTAACCCATATTCTTCGTGCCATACAAATAATGTCTCCAATTCTTGAGAGCGAATACAACCGCACCAAGCTCTAGATCATGAGTGGTATAATTCTCCTCATGGATCTTAAGTTGTCGGAAAACATAAGCTATCACTTTCCCTCTCTGCATTAGTACACACCCAAAACCTTGATTCGACGCATCACAATACACACAAAATCATCTCGCCCATCCGGTTTGTATTACAAAGACTATCCTTTAGCGACTGAAAAGCCATCTCCTGTTCTTCTCCCCAAACATACTTCTTGTTCTTCTATGTCAACAAAGTGAGGGGTTTAGCATTCTTCGAAAAGTTCGCTATAAATCTTCTGCAGTACCCAGCCAATCCTAAGAAAGAGCGTATCTCAGACGGCGTCGTAGTAGCCTTCCAATTCTTGACCGCTACAATCTTACTAGGATCCACATGTACACCTTCACTATTCACCACACGTCCAAGATAATGCACCTCTTGTAACCAAAGCTCACATTTCGATAACTTCACATACAACTTCTCATTCTCTAGCAACTAAGTATCAACTTCAGATGTTTCTCCATGCTACTCCTTCGTCTTAGTATACATCAAGATATCGTCGATGAACACAACCACACACTTATCCACATAGGGCTTACACATGCGATTNTAATGCACCTCTTGTAACCAAAGCTCACATTTCGATAACTTCACATACAACTTCTCATTCTCTAGCAACTAAGTATCAACTTCAGATGTTTCTCCATGCTACTCCTTCGTCTTAGTATACATCAAGATATCGTCGATGAACACAACCACACACTTATCCACATAGGGCTTACACATGCGATTCATCAAATCCATGAATACCGATTCTTAACCGTTAATCGTTCAACTCCCGATAGTCAATACACATCCTGAACGAACCATCCTTCTTCTGAACAAACAACACAGGTGCTCCCCATGGGGAATGACTAGGTAGAATAAACCCCTTGTACTCGTAGTACATCGCCATTCTCAAAAGGGATACGAACCACCTTTTCATGGCATATTACTTCAGCCTTATGCCTAGCCAACCAATTCATCCCTAACACCACATCAAAACTTCCATGTCCAAAAAGGTATCAAATCAACAATAAAAAAAATATACCCTCTATCACAGTAGCACAACCACGAACGACTTTATCAGCTTCTACCTCTCTACCACAAACTACTTCAATCACAATAATCATCAAGCTAACTCATACCAGTAAACACTCACGCCAATACATTGCAAACCAAGCGAAGAACGTAAAGACTCAATCGTACAACGGTTGAATTAAGATCATAGAAAATCATCGATACTATCAGATCACACAACATGCCACGAAAACCAATTGGTGTGTAAAGGAGGGATTAAAATCCGTACCAACTTATCACGAACCAACAGGACTCAAAGAATAGTATAACATTCATTCGAGGAATGAATGCATGGAATAACCAAGGAAACGTACCAATTCCCAATGAAAAGAAATCCGAATGACTAATATCAATCACGACACCGAATAGGAAGGATATGGCATCTGTACCATCATGGTACGAATAGGGATGCCATCTAGAGAATTAGGTATACAAACGAAGAGTCTAGCAAACAAATCAACTTAATCGTCACCACATTAGTACCAACCGATAATTGAGGTATCAGGATATGATATGTAGGATGGAATCTTACCACCTACACCTCAACATATAACCACTGCCCAAACGGTTAAGAGAACACTTCTCTAACCATACAACCATCATCAACATGATATCACATAACATCTACCATAACATATAACAACAAACATCAATCAATGTAATCATGGTCACAAGTACACGGGTGTGATACCCTTATAATTATGTTCGCGACCATAGTTATAAGGCTTATTCCACACGCATACTTACTTCCAAAACCACACATCTTAATGATAACGCACATATATCACATAGCACCTCATAAACATCACAATCCATGCTATCATACTTGCAAGTCCACTTGTGTTGTGACGCATGTATAATTATGTTGGCCACCATAATTATCTATGCCCCCTTTCACAAGTGTACTCCCTCCTATGACAACACTTCATGCAAACAATCATCTCACATGGAACAATTTCAACAATCACGTAAACCCTATAATCAAAAACACTCGGATAAGATCGATACAATACTCAAGAGTAATCGTGCTCCAACATGGCTCCAGACGGCAAAAGACAATATAAACATTCCAAAACGTGACACAAAACAAAAGACGTCGCTCAACGGCTTAACTCCATTCTCGCACTTTCCTCCCCACTCAGATCAGTTAAACTTACTACTCGCTGTGGACTCAAGATTCAAATCCACGCCATTCCATACTAACTCCCCTTCATCTTTACTCAACCACCCATTCCTGTTTCCTACATGTTGAGGTAGTCGACAACATGCAAAACCATCTCTATTTCTTTCTTCCAATTCCTTATGATTCACAAGTGCATACAAATCACGAGATTTAGACTAAACCACTCCCCCATCTTCAAGGAATTGGGGACACTTTCTAGGGTACTTAGTGGTGAAGCCTTCTTTATCGGCCACCTTCATCTCGTACCTTTCTATCTCCTTTCCATCTACATTCTCTAAGGTTAACTTCTCTTCAATCGCACACGGAAGCATGCTAGCAGGAACTAGGATCCTTCTGTTAATCCGCTTCATCCTACCAACTTTCTTGCAACCCGTAGCGACAACGGTAGTCCAACGAAACTTGCTACGTGCAGGAGATGCCATACCAAAAACAATAACATATACAAAACTAAATATCGAAAAACATCGGACGTCCAAAAAAAACTCAAATAAACATCTCATATATTAGGAAAATAGACATGTAAGATACTATACTTACACATAGGTCCTAAATGCAACTATATGAGGGACTCCTAGGTTATAGTCTAGGTTAAACCACCTAATTCTCTATAACCAAGGCTCTGATACCAATCTGTCACACCTCGCCAAGGCAGAAACGCGAGTGTGTAACTTCATGGATATAATTACAACACCTGGTGTCTAAATAGAGAAATACTACATGCACATAAAATAGAGCAAAGTACAAACACAAAGTGTTGTAACAATACCCCAAAAGATAATAACCAAAACAAACCTCCAAAGGTATCCTCAACCAAATCAAACAAATTCATATCCAAACACATAGACAATTCATTCTCAAATGCAACCATAGTCTCTTCTAGTCACTTCCTTCTACCTTATCCTTAGAATGCTCACCTGAAAATGATGCTTAAAACGTCAACATAATGTTGGTGAGATTCATAGGTTTAAGACACACATTCACACTCAAGGCAACCAGTTCACTGTGATTATAAAACATAGCTGGACAAATAAATATAGTTATCATACAAGCTACATGTACCCATAAATCAATCATCACACAAAACGCAACCATCAGGCCGGCACGTGACCCCCGCTCCAAACCACATCATCAATTGGGTCGCATGCGCGAGTATAATACCCCAAAAGATAATAACCAAAACAAACCTCCAAAGGTATCCTCAACCAAATCAAACAAATTCATATCCCAACACATAGACAATTCATTCTCAAATGCAACCAAAGTCTCTTCTAGTCACTTCCTTCTACCTTATCCTTAGAATGCTCACCTGAAAATGATGCTTAAAACGTCAACATAATGTTGGTGAGATTCATAGGTTTAAGACACACATTCACACTCAAGGAAACCAGTTCACTATGATTATAAAACATAGCTGGACAAATAAATATAGTTATCATACAAGCTACCTGTACCCATAAATCAATCATCACACAAAAGGCAACCATCAGGCCGGCACGTGACCCCCGCTCCAAACCACATCATCAATTGGGTCGCATGCGCGAGTAACAGGATAAGCATCCTCCCAATTGGATCCCATATCAACCATACAACACAATAACGAGTAGGAGTATTACTCTCCAATTGGATACTCCCCTCCAATTGGATCACACAGCATTATCACATATCATTCAACACATAGCATGGATACGATAACATTATTAGTCCAAGCCTTTTTAAAATCACTCACATAATCACAGTAACTCAAACCATTTAAGACAAGCATCATTCCCATCCCAATGTTTAAAACAAAGTAAAAAGTATGGGACTATGAACTCACCTTAACCCTGCAGCTTTCAACAATTCACAACCACAATCTAAACAACACACAAATAAATACACATTACATACGGCCAAGCTAAAAGCTATAACCCATGCAATATTCATATGATGGATGTCTAAGGTTCATATGACTCACCATGGATCTCCTAGACTCCATACCAAACACCATCAACCACTAATGCTCACTAAATCCCTTGCACTTATAAACTTAGAAAATGCAGAATTTTAGGGTACTTTCACCCACATAAAATAATGACCAAACAAGCTTAAAAACTCATACCAAAAATTCCCCATGGTCTCTCATAAGCATACAAGCTAATCCCAGAAGCCCATGGTCTAATAACATACACAAGTACCCATAAGAAAATCAAACTTGTTAACTATCCAGATTCGGATCTGAATGCACACCAAAAGTTTTTGATTTTATAAAAATACTTCCACAACTTTTTATTGCGTATGCTTTTCGTGGGAGTCTAACATAACGTAAAACTTAACTTTTCCAAAAGGGCTAACCTTAATAATACTTTTTGATCCACTAAGCACCATCAAACTTTTACCCAAATTCTGTCCCGGTTTAACAGCTTTGACACCTTATCTCGTAAAAATCAAAAGACTAACTTCCCGGCCTCGAAATCAGTCGTGGTTGGACTCTTTGAAAAGCCCTTTCTTTGAACTACAATTTAGAGTTAAAATTCGTGATCTAACTCATTACCATCTATTAAATAACTTCGTATTTTTACAGCCCTAACTTTCTGTCCAAACCCTAACTCGCAAACTAACATGTTTTACGCTCTAATCACTTAACCAAACCTCATACCATTATCAATTAATGATCCTAACATGTTTTACATCATAAAATTACAGAAGTTTATAAATCCTAGATCTATCATAATTAATATCACATGAATTGAATTAATAACTAAGTAATTATATGAAAACTAGTGTTAGAATTATACCTTGAACTTGATTTTAACTTCAAAAGCAAAACCCTAAATTTTTCTCCTTCCCCTCTAGCTTTGGTCGATCAAAATATACAGAAAAAAGGGTTTAGGGTCGTTGGTTTTGCTTATATGGGTAGGGGTTGGGCTTGGTTGGGTTGGACTAGGTTTCCTTATTAGTAGGAATCTTTTTTGGTATCAAATTTGGTTTCCTTTTTCCCTAAAAACCCTCTAGCCGATTTCTATATAACACATACATATATTTTTATTATTTTTTATCAAATTAAATTATTACTCTCAAAACCTTATACTTTTTATATTTTATGCGAACCCACAACGAAACCTAACGTCTTACGCGATAAACCTTCATTTTACGACAAACCGGAAAAATAATCATTTTCAAAACAAAGTTTCCAAAAATAGAATTCCACACTCTTTTTTAAATATAACTCATGAAAATAATCTCCTCGTAACTTACTCACGCTCAAACACTTGAACGAAGTCTCGTTACGCAAAACCGCAAAAACATCAAAACTACACAATTCATTTCCACACCACAAAGGTGTTAAAAATGAATTTACCAAACTCACACTACTCAAATCACTTCAATAACCTCACACGCAAAGGGATTTAGTTCCATATTCCTACCAATCATAACTATATCATACATATCTCACACATATATCACATGAAACACTTAATTCACACCAACCAAAGTTAAACGACTAGAGACTATTAGTCAAACTAATCTGCTAAAATCACGGTTGTCACAGCTAGTGATATGCTTAAGAAATTCAAAATGTTCTTATGTAAATCGGTTGCTTCGCCACTAGTCTACAAATGCAAGTTGTCAAAAGATGATGGAAAGAAGCTTGTCAATCCAACTCGATATAGAAGCATTGTTGGAAGCTTACTATATTTAACAATTACAAGACCAGATTTAGCTTTTGCAGCTAGTTTCCTACCAAGGTTTATGAGTGAACCATATAGTTCTCATTTAGGAGCTTCAAAGAGATTTCTAAGATATGTGAAAGGTTCTCTTGATATTGGAATTATGTTCAAAAGAAACAAAGATGTGAAACTTGACGGATATGCTGATAGTAATTGGGCCAGAAGCATTGATGATTCAAAAAGTAATTCTAGTTATATTTTTACTCTTGGTTCGGGTGTATTTTGTTGGAACTCCAAAAGGCAAAGCGTTGTCGCACAATCTTCTGCAACGCACGCACAATCTCATTTAGGAGCTCCAAAAAGCAAAGCTGTTACCACTGAACAAAGCGGGCATAAAAAATGATGTTTTAACTAATAACTAAACTTAACATAGAAACACATATGAGTTCAAAGAGATAAAACTATTGTACTTAATAGATAATACCTGTTAAATTACGTTGAAAATTGACATATGTAATTTCGAGTCATAGAGCGATGTAATCCATGCCTACAGTATGAAGACGCTAATCACTTTAAAATGGTTGGCACCTTAATTATTGTTGGATAAAACTATGCCATCCTCGTAAGACTTCATAAGGCAGATACCAATTATGTGTCCATCCATAGCAAAGAGACAAGTGATTCAGTCCACAAAAAGCTACAACAAAATTTTATTTATTTTTTTGTGGGTAAAGGCCTCCAACCGATAAAATATATTACTCCAAAAAACAGTTAAATACAAAAGGAATGTGGCTGAAATACCACATTAACCTCAAGCAACCACTTGAACAACCACTGTATCATTCATGACAGGCCATAAATGATCCAACTAGCTACATATAACTAGAAAACCAAAACAAAACCAAGCATAAACTAAGACACATCAACCTTTATGCTAACCAAAGGAAAACAACCTATCCAAGTCTAATGTCATGTATAGCAGCAACCTTTAATTGGGCTGTAGATAGACCACAATCATCAAAGTAATCATCATCATAATCATTGTAGTCACATGTACCATCTTTTCATTGTTCCAAAAGACTCCTCTCTTTACCAAAATAATTAGTCTCGTTAGGATATTCCAGAACTTCAACGTCGTCGCTATCAGAAACAACCACGCATTACCCACCTTAGAGAATGGGTAACCCACCTTGGTTGAAGAAGTACACGTAGAGGAGGAATACTAAGCTTAGTAGCCACATCCTGCTCCTTCTCTTTCAAATCAACCTTTTTTAGAGGTTTGCCATCATCATCCACAAGAGTAATTTTCCCTTCAATAATTAGCTTTTTAATCTTCTCAATTTTCTCAACAATAGGAGTAGTACTTCCATTTCCACCCTTAGAAGAACTAGCAACACCAGGCATACCATATGCTAAAAAACTAGCCATATCGTTTTGGCAATCAAGAACCTCATCATCACTCTCTTCTTCAGCCACTTTAGTTTCCTTCTTACTACCAACCTCCAAATAAGCCCCATCCTTAGGGGAAAAACTTGTTTCACAAGGAATACCATTATCATCAGTATCGGCCATATCAAGAGCATCAAATGGGTTCGATGTAGCAATAATCGTCTCACTCGTACTTGCCTCATTAGTGATTTTCTCCT
>LBNU01017845.1:0-14117 GCA_014162995.1 Artemisia annua
AAGCGGGCTGACGGCGTCAACCCAATAGGTGACGGCGTCAGCTCGGCGATTAGGGTTTTCAGACGGCCTTCCTTGACGTGGTCATAATTGTTGGTTCCAGATCTGACGGCCTTCCCTGACGCCGTCACCAAACTAGGCCAAAAACTCTCTGGCCCGTCATGAGTAACTTCCAATTTCTTCACTTCATTTGTTCCTGACGTCGTCACGTTGAAGCTTGTGACTCCGTCACCTTCTGTGCACTTTATGGTCTTTTGAGATTTTGTTGTTTTCCGCACTTTTTCACTCCGAAAACGCCCGAAAATGCTTCTTTTGTGATTTTCTCCTCAAAAGTACCTAAAATGAGAAAAGAAACGACTTTGGGTGAAATCCGATCAAATAATATACGAATTAGGACTCAAACTGACCCCTAAAAACGTAACATTTTTCGTCTCATCAATATTTCCTTTGAGACATAGCAAAACCTTTCTCATTTCTTAGAAACTCAATTCCTAGATAGTAATACAAAGGACCTAGATCTTTAATACTGAATTTCTCATGTAAAGCACCTTTTATCTTCTGAATGAGACCATTATCATTGCCAACAATCAAAACATCATCCACATAAACTAGGAGAGTAATAAATTGTTGAGCTGACTTAAGTGTGAACAAGGATGTATCAACATAGCTTTGTTTGAAACCAAGAGAGATTAAGAAATGGGTCAACTTCTCAAACCACTGTCTGCTAGCTTGTTTTAGCCCATAAAGTGATTTCTTAAGTTTGGAAACACACAGTGAAGTGAAAAATGATTGAATTGATTAATCACAAATGAGGGTTTACAAAGGTATTTAAACACTACAATATGGCGGGAAAACTATAACTAACTACAGAACCTTTTACAGTACACTAAACTGCTACAACTACAATACAACTTTACATCATATTATACCTTTTTTTTTTGGTAACCGTGATTTCCGACCTTTTGGCCGACTAATCCACGGGGTTTGAACCCACCGCCACACAGACTCAAACCAGGTAAAGCCCTCCCTTTTCAGGAGGTTGGCGTGGCCACTTAAAGTTGTTTGCACCTAGCAGGAATTGAACTTGAGACCTCACACATTTTAGAGTGATAGCCACAAAACCTTTTACCACTAGGCCATCTTTAAGTGGTTCATATTATACTTAATCAAGCTTGATTCCATTAGTAGCTGCATCTTGTGTGGAACTCTTGAGTGAGTTGCTCTGTTTCTTGTAATTGTGTGAACAGAGGATTGTGACTTTGACTGCATTGACTGAGATGATGCTCCAATACTTTTTATAATTTTATAATTTTGTTTTTATTATAAAGCTACGAAACAGAAAATATAAAGTTTGACAAGAGATACAGAACATAAATAGATAAAAAATAATAAATCCGAAACAGAAACTGATAAAAAAAAACTGTCTTATAGAATTAATAGAGGGGGTAAAAATAAGTCAGAGAAGCTAAAGGTGGCTAGGAGTTATGCATAACAACTCACATAACAAAACCCTTGCAGCATGTTGATAGAAATTGGGATCGAAAAAGAGATGTAGACACTTATACTATACATCTCATGTAACATCCTGTAACTTGTCATTATGTGTCAAGAAACCTTGTTATGGTTCAAATCAAATTGAGTATGTTTCAAAACTTCTATAACAATGAAGCCACACATGTTAAATTTGTATTTGAGTTGGTTGAAAACCAAGTATGATAATCATCATAAATAACAAGAAGCTAGCTAGAAAAGAAAGTGAGATGTGGACATTTGAAGGTAGGTGAAATGTCTCTATTTTGCCTGCACACTTGCTTGGTTTTTTCTTTCTTTCTTTCGAGTAGTGCGTATACCCAAATATGGACGACTTACTCCCGTCAATTCTTCCATCATCACTCCCACTATCTCATTTTAGTAGCTTTCTCCTTTTTATAAACTTTGTTTGGAGGTATATATAAATGTTTTATTATAGAGTTTATGACTTAAACAATGAGAGTTTAGGGAGGTATTGAATATGTTTAACTTCAGTTTAAATAGATTCCAAATAAATAGTGCTATATGATTCGTTGAATATGACTAGTGACATGCATGTGCTACATGGTACTTTGCTAAGAGATGCTTGAAAAAACGTTTCATAGAATATCAATTGATAAGAAACTTGATCAAATCAGATGTTGTCAAACAGACTACAAAGCGTATACTTTGGATATTGTTATGCTATTTGATGTGTGATAATGTGATAATCTACTCTTTGATGATCATTAGTTAAGCAAAATCTACGTTGTTGTCGCCTAAGATAATTTGAGACGACTTACCCAAATATTCGACCTAAGTTTCCATTTACCGAATTGCTATGAACTACTCTAATAACTTGCAACTCAAAAATACAACAATCACTAAGTGGCTTAGTATTAAGACTTCAATCTTCTTACAAGAGTTATACGGGTTCAATTATACGAGTTCAAACTTTACTAGATACGTACTTATGAGTGATCAGGTAAACGATCGAAAATGTTCACGAGTATAAAACAAGTATACCTTAGTTAGACCGCGTTTTTTCCCAGAAAATGAAAAAACTTGTACGTTTATCCGTTATTTAAAACATGCACATGCCAAAACAAACTACTAGTATCTCCTTAACCGCTAACGTTCTCATAAGACTGGTCAACACTTTTGGTCGGATCACAACCATAAGATTCAAGTAAGAAGCACCATAATTAGTAAGAGATATAGGCGTGATAAAAGAAGATTTGATGGAAAATACTTGAATTAATTAAGGAAGTATATATAGCAATTAAAAGCTCACCAGCCTTTGAAGAGTTGAAACGAAAAAGACGTACTCCTCAGTACAATTATTTTACTTTACCAAAAAGTACAACAGAATCACTATTATGTTTGTACTCATCAGTTTTCTGATTCAACTGCCGTTTTCTTCTCCCCTCACTTTTCTGTCAACTTTTTTTACTATTTAGTCCATTTCTAGGGTCTTGTATTTTTGGCTTCTTCAATAACCAAAGTTATCGACATTTTCATTCCACCCCAAAACTTATACATTTTTGTTTTCTAGGCAAAACTGTGTGTTTTCTTTTCTAAAACATTACTTTATGTACCAAAACTTCTTTAACCAATTCAGCCTTTTCAAGTTGTTGTTAACTACTAGACACATAGCCACGATAGGAATTCTATCAGTAACTAAATTCATCTCCGTTAAGTCTATCAGTCAACAGGTCTGGTCGGTACAAGCTCGATTATAAGATAAGGGTCCGTTATAGACTTATAGTTTTTAGGTTTTCATTGTATTTGTATTATAGATAATTTAATATTCGATCATCGGTCACCTTGAGTTGTTGGCTTAAGCCAACATCATCAAATCTTACCTCTAAAAAGAATTATCATAATCGTCTCACTATTTAATCTCGACTAAAACCCTAACCAATAACTATTATGATCACAAATCTTATCAGTATGTATGTTGAGACTTAACTGACAATGTTAGCGTCATTAGCTTTGTATTCGAATTTCGAAGAACAGCAAACTAGAGTTGCGGCTGTAACAAGTAGTCTGGCTCCAAAAGGAAAGAAAATGGCTCATTTGTGTATAACTCTCAAGCCATTTAGAGTTAGCTAACGCTCTGCAAGCGGAAGTGAACTCGTAATTAAACTCCGAAGAAAATCCTACTCGAATCGTCGCCTCCGCCAACTTGACGCGACAGCACAATGTCGCCTTGAGCCGACAATCGCTTTTTAAAATCAATTATCTTTCAAATCTACGCCTATGCGTCGCGATTGGCTACCATCAAGGTCTTTATCATCAATCTATGTTTAGCTTAATCTTTAATAGATATGGTTAATTTGTTCGCCTAAAGATATCGTGATTTCTCAGCTCAAACTGAGAGAGAATATTATATAAGGGAATTGATTCGCACATTTTTTTTTTATTTAATAAAAACACCATTTTGTACAAGCAAAATAGCACACCGTACAACACTGTAATACACAAATTGTGATGAAAGAATAAAAAGTTGTGGTGTGTGTATCATGAGTCATTAGATAATATTGTGTTAGTCGGTCCAAGCCCAATTACACATTTAAAAAGATTTCTATTGCATTAAGTGCACTATGTTTCATTTTTCAACAAAGTATAGCATAACTAAACTTGAAGAAAATTCCTTTGAGCAAATGGTTACAAAATGGGTCATGCATGCATGTATTTTTGTTTCGTCCATTTTGTAATCTTTCTTTCTAACACGTTTTTATTTATAAAAAACCTATATCTATAGTATTTAAGTTATTTTAGCTTGTGTTCCTTAGATACTTTTTCCTGGATCACTATAAAAATGTACTGTATTTTATAAAATTTCTTGATATATTATAAGATTGTCAACAGAGTTAGTTTATGATGACAGTAGACATCATTAATCGCCACGACCAAACAAGCCCTGTTCAAATATGATTCTGACTCGATATTCAAAGCAAGACAAATCTTATAAAATCTCCAAAGACAGCTAGAGCCAAAATTTGTGCGTGTGTTTATGTTTTGATAAGTCACTTTCTCTCTGCTTCATTTTTTATAGCATCAATACTGCTATTTCCGTGCGTTTTTAAACTAACGTAAGCGCTCTTCACGGGTCGATAGATACCAAGCGCAAGTTAGCATGTGCTTGTTTTAAGATCAAGAGTGAATTACACCGTTGGTCCCCAAACCGCACCCGATTCGTGAATTTGGTCCTTTATTCTCAAAAATCGCACTTGTAGTCCCAACATTTTATGCTTATTGTGCGCCCGGTCCTTTTTTTCTAAAACGGTTGTTTGTTTTTTCGTTAGCTGCAAGGGCCTTTTTGTCATTTTGTTTTTTATTTTCCAAACGTCCCGTTAAATCTTTTTTAACACTCAACAAACAATATCTAACTCAAACAATACACCCCTTTCTTCTACCTCACCAAATGAGGGTTGTTATAAAAATGACAAATGAGGGTTGGTAGAAGAAAGGGGGGTGCTTGGGTTAGATATTGTTTATTGAGTGTTAAAAAAATATTTAATTGAGCGTTTGGACAAGAAAAGACGAAATGACAAAAAGGCCCTTGCAGCTAACGAAAAGCAAATGACCGTTAGGACAAAAGGACCAGTCACGAAATAAACATAAAATGTTGCGAATAAAAGCGCAATTTTTGAGAATAAAGGACCAAATTCGCGAATCGGGCTCAGTTTGAGGACCAACGATGTAATTTACTCTAAGATTAAAGTAATGTGTTTTATGGAAAACGATAAACATTACTTTAAGAAACTTTGCCGAATTTCTGCAGTGACTTGTCGGTGGTTTTGGCTGTGGTTTGTAAAAGGTGACAAGAAACAAATTGTTAAATAATGTTTTGGTCCCTAGAATACAAATATTATATTCCTTCAACTTTGGCATTTACTTTAATACACCATGGTTTATACTGTAGCATCTTTTTAACGATTATTTAAGGAGTAACTAGATTAAATTTTTGAGCTAGTTAAGTTGGCGTAACTGAGAAGAAAAAAAGTAACTCGATTAAGTTTGTTCTCTAATCAGCATGCAGGAGGTAAATCACTCATACTTCGGGTTTTAGTTTGGTTTGTCTTGTAACCACCAACATTAACAACAACAAAGTGAACAAACACAGAAACACTAATATTTAATCCAGTTGAAAACATACTCATTAAAGGTTGCGGTGTTGATATATCTGCTTGAGAAAACAATTTTAACTAGTTTTTTTATAATACTCAAAGTTAGTTTTATTGATATAAAAGACTCATATCCTATCTTACAAGATATATGGAAGATTATAACAACCGTTTTAAGTGTCGCATTAAGATTTACAACAAATATCGTCAAGTGACGCTTGAACATTGAAAAACACAAAGAAAATTATTCGTTGTCGTTGTTTTTTGTTGCAACTATGTTAGTCCGAACTAGCCAAAATCTTAGTTAGAAAATTTTGAAAACTGTTTAGTTGACACAAACTATTTTTTTTTTTTTTTTTAATTGCTCGTATAATATAAATATTTATCCATTTCTGATATACGAGTACTTAATATTGACACTTACTTTTTAAATATCACAGATAGTACTAAGTACAAAAAAAGATAGGCCCTCGTTTGAGAAAAAAAGCAGAAAATGATTTTGGTTTGTTTGGTGGTAGAGTACACTTATTGGCTGTACAATTAAATAAAAGAAAGTAATAATGTGCTGCTCCCTATCATTTCACTTTAATGGATTAAACGTCTCTTCAAATAATGTTCTTTCTCTATTCACATTATTTCATTTAGCTAGCACATTCTACATATAATTAAATGTGTGACTAGCATTCAAAGGTACGTAACAAATTAAACATGCAATACTTCATGTAATACCAATACTATTGATTCGTCAAACAAACATTAATATGGGATTTATTAGACCGGTCTAGAGGCACTGTGGCCTTAAATGTTTGTGAGACTAGCAAATGCGTTTATTGAAAATAATGTGATGAGCATTCAATTTTTTGTCAATAATTATTACTTTGTTTGTGCATTTTAATATTTTGCTCTTAATTTAGTTATGGAATTGCATGTATGATATTAAAAGTTAGAGTGAGTTAACTAATGAATGCTCTACAAACTTTTAAGTTGTTGGTGCAAATATAACATTAATAGCGTTGTTTATATACTGCGTGTTTAGAGGTTTAGAAAGCTCAAGTAGCCGCTTATTGAATGTGTTATTTAGTTTTTTCAAGTTGCGATATCGGATTAACTGACCTTGAAACCGTTTATGTGTCTAGAGAGTGATAATTTACTACTTGAAAAATTGTCTTGGAATATTAGGCATTTTCAGCTAGTTTTGTTACAGATATTTCTTGTTTTATTTTTTTAAAAGCTAGGATTTATTGACAATGGATCTAAGGAAGAGGCTACAAAACATCATATATTAACAAGAAACAAAACAAAAGCAAACATGCCTTAACCGGGAAACCCAAGTTATGCAAAGAGAACCAATTCAACCACTACGGATACACTAGCGACGATCTAGGATCGAGGTCCAGCAACTTTGTTACACGAGAGGAGTTTATAACGAGCTAGAATCCACGTTTTTTTATAGCCGATGAGTGGGTAAGTTTTTAACTTAATTTAAAACTTTATTGCGATCATCCCGTGAGGGGTGAACTAATTTGTAAATAGTAAAAACCAAACATATCACTTTTAAAATGAACTGTTTGTCCTTTTAGGTATCATATTTTAATGGAGGTTTATTTGAAACAATAAAAAGTTTAACGTAATCAAAATCACTCATGATTATTGAATTTATGATATTCTTAATGTATGCACCAGAACACTAGACTTGAGGTTTTATTATAGATATATGTATTATGTTAATGCATTTTTATATACAAGTAATTTATGTGCATTTTCTATTGACGTAGCTCACATGTGCGAATTGATTCAAGAAAATGTGCACGAGCATGTATGTAAAACAACATTTGAATGGTTAAATGATACTTTTTAGCGTGATTAGTTTATGTAAGTAGTTGCTTTCGAATGCTCTTTGAGAAATATTAGAATGAATTTATCGTGTGCAATTGAATTATTATTGAAAAGAAGAAGGTCCGCNTTAGAGTGAGTTAACTAATGAATGCTCTACAAACTTTTAAGTTGTTGGTGCAAATATAACATTAATAGCGTTGTTTATATACTGCGTGTTTAGAGGTTTAGAAAGCTCAAGTAGCCGCTTATTGAATGTGTTATTTAGTTTTTTCAAGTTGCGATATCGGATTAACTGACCTTGAAACCGTTTATGTGTCTAGAGAGTGATAATTTACTACTTGAAAAATTGTCTTGGAATATTAGGCATTTTCAGCTAGTTTTGTTACAGATATTTCTTGTTTTATTTTTTTAAAAGCTAGGATTTATTGACAATGGATCTAAGGAAGAGGCTACAAAACATCATATATTAACAAGAAACAAAACAAAAGCAAACATGCCTTAACCGGGAAACCCAAGTTATGCAAAGAGAACCAATTCAACCACTACGGATACACTAGCGACGATCTAGGATCGAGGTCCAGCAACTTTGTTACACGAGAGGAGTTTATAACGAGCTAGAATCCACGTTTTTTTATAGCCGATGAGTGGGTAAGTTTTTAACTTAATTTAAAACTTTATTGCGATCATCCCGTGAGGGGTGAACTAATTTGTAAATAGTAAAAACCAAACATATCACTTTTAAAATGAACTGTTTGTCCTTTTAGGTATCATATTTTAATGGAGGTTTATTTGAAACAATAAAAAGTTTAACGTAATCAAAATCACTCATGATTATTGAATTTATGATATTCTTAATGTATGCACCAGAACACTAGACTTGAGGTTTTATTATAGATATATGTATTATGTTAATGCATTTTTATATACAAGTAATTTATGTGCATTTTCTATTGACGTAGCTCACATGTGCGAATTGATTCAAGAAAATGTGCACGAGCATGTATGTAAAACAACATTTGAATGGTTAAATGATACTTTTTAGCGTGATTAGTTTATGTAAGTAGTTGCTTTCGAATGCTCTTTGAGAAATATTAGAATGAATTTATCGTGTGTAATTGAATTATTATTGAAAAGAAGAAGGTCCGCGCATCGCAAAATGTTTTCTTTTTCTATATATAGAATCATTAGTGAGAAACCAATATTTACGCCCATTAAATGAGTTTGCCATAATAGCAAAATACGACATATTAAAAATATCACATTAAGTAATGAATAGAAAGAAAAAAATACATAATTTTGACTTAAAGCCATTTGTAAATTATAATATCAAATAAAAAAGTTGAGTTTTAAATTTAAGCAAAAGTTCAAACTTTTATCGAAAAACAAAACCGGTGCATTTAATGTGAAGTATATACAACATCGAGATGGAAGTGCAAGGCTTGCCGGAATTTATCACATGATATTTAGTAATTAGTATAGAACTAAAAGTCGGTTATAGATTGATATGAAGTTGAAAAGGTTGCAAGAATAATTAATGATTTAAATTAATGCAATATATATAGATATATGTATTATGTTGATGCATTTTCATATACAAGTAATTTATGTGTGTTTTCTATTGATGTAGCTCACATGTGCGAATTGATTCAAGAAAATGTGCACGAGCATGTATGTAAAGCAACATTTAAATGGTTAAATGATACTTTTTAGCGTGATTAGTTTATTTAAGCATGCAACTTGAATAATGAATATAAAAGAAAAAGTACATAATATTTGCTCAAACCCATTTGTAAGTTAAAAAAATTAAGTTTAAAACATAATAGTGGAGTCCAAAGGTTTTAGGATTTATTAATAGCGTGCTGATTAATATTCATTTGGTTAGCTATTTAGAATTGAGTTTATTGATAAAATTTATTAATATTATTTAGACTTCAATGTTAATTTTCAATGATATTAGTTGTACAATAAAATGAGATGAAGCTAAAAAGGTTTGTAACGATTTTTATACAGTTTATGTGGCATTATTATATATACATTATTACACAAACTTTAACTTACAAACTTAATAAATAAAATATATAACACACATTAAACTATGACCAATTAGATAGACCCCGGGTGCTTCATATTACCATGCAAAAAACATCTAATAGACAAGTATTGTTGGGCTAAGTAATAGACCAAAAGAAATAAAGCCATTTTTTTTATCATGCAAATAAGTAATAGGCCAAAAGAAACAAAGCCATCACACTTAATAACCAAAAGCCCATTTATAAAATACAACAACACAAAATCAAAACAACATCAAACATTTTTAAATTTTTATACAAGAAAGTTAAAACGTTTCATACAAAATACTAAACAATAATTAAGCATACACTCGCCAATACACAGAAAGAATACGCGATTAACAATTAGATTTGAAGCCTGTGCGTAGCACGGGTTCTTCATGCCTCGTATAATATATTATTATATTATATTTTTCTCTCTCCTCATTTAATTTAAATCCCAAATCCAAATCTTAATCTACAACTTTACATTCAAATCCAAATCCTAATCCTAATCTAAACCCATCTACAAACCAAACGGGCCTTAAGTTATAGCTAGAAACGCAATCCGTTAGATCTGGGTGCATCTCGGAAAATTCGATATTTTTTTACGATAATTAATACTCTTAGAAGAAATTTTTTATAGAGGTCTCGTGACACTATGTGACTCCCTAGTTCCGTCCCTGATTATGCAATGCCAAATCCATGCCTTTCATGTATCTTTAAACTGTTCGCTAACCTATTTTTTAAGCTATCTTCGTAAAAAAACATAAACGCATAAGGCTTGGCAGGGTGGTGCACCACATCCATATAGGCAACCACACAAGGTCCCATATAGTGGCCAAACATCACTGCGCACCTATCCATACATTTTCGTCCTTTTTTGGTGGTCTGCACCAAAAAAGGTTTTCTATTTTATTTTATTTTCTATATATTTTTAACAGTGTTGCAAAAAAGAAGCCTATAAGGCTGATTAATGACCGCCTTGGCGCTACTGGCCACCAACCTTTTTGATTCGTATAAATCGATCAAACAAATTGGTCAGCCGTGGTCAACAACGATTAACGATGATCAAACTTGCCGAAAACTTGCAAATCTTGTCTGAAATACCAAAAACTCGCCGTAAACTAGTTGTAATCACTTATAGTCGTTATTTATTAAATATTCATGGGAATATTCAAAACTCGTCAGAAATACCCAAAACTTGCTAAAAATGCCAACCTGATTAATTACTAATTAATCCCGCATAGACCGATTACAAGCTATAAGAGGGTCGACCGTCCGACTAACGATTCGCGATTTTTGCAACCTTGTTTGTGAATGTGTGTGAGATATATTGTGGGATATGTTTGTATAAAGTGAGACATTTTTATATTTTTGTTTGGGTGGTGACTATAGTGAGTAAAAGGTGATGAGTTTGATGGTGTGTTGAATGATGATATAACGTTGATGATAAATTTGCTTAGTATAAGGATTGAATTTTACTTTTGCAAATTGATTTGTTTACTCTCCATGAATTATTTATGAGATGTGATATATGGACCTAACTAAATAGGACAAGTTATCCACACCCTCCCATAAGGAGGGTATCCAATCATCGAGTGCATCACCAGCTTATACGGTGTGCATCACGGGTTGTACGGTTTGACCAAAACCTATTGATGTGACAATATAGGGAGGGTTCCTATAACACATCCCAACTAAATAGGCTTAAAAGGGGACCTAACGCATTAAATGACTTGTACATATAAATGTACAAGTCATTTAATGCGTTAGGTCATTTAAATGACTTGTACATAAATGTACAAGTCATTTAATGTGTTAGGTCCCCTTTTAAGCTTGTTAGGTCCATCTATAATGATTTGTTTGAGCTTTTTAATTTTAGTTTTGATTAGGATTATGTCAGTGAAATTAAGTATGTCTTTACTTATCTAACTTTGGTGATCTATAGTTAAAAATCATAACATAAATAAGAAAAAAAAAACGTGAATAATTAGTACAGACTAAGAAAGTATATAAAAAAGCATGTTTATTTATGAAACAAAAAGAAACCATCCATATCTTACTAATTATTCTTGTTCTTGTATTCTAGATTCTTTTTCCAAAAGATAGATGCTTAAATATACTAGTGGTGAGAGAATTAATGAATATAGGTATTTTATTATTTATCTTAACCAAAACTTTAAATACTTAATGCCATCATTAGACACAAGATAAAAAAAAGAAAACAGAAAATAAATACTCAAAGTGAAGCTTCTTTTCTGCAACAACACCACCACCTACAAACACAAACACATACACACACTTACTTCTATATCTCTCTAGCTTAAACAGTTTCTTAGTGAGTCAAAGTGTTCTTAATGTCTGTGCCACTTGAGCATGACTACATAGGTTTATCAGATGCTTCAAGAAGCTCTGTTGAATCATCAAACATTTCATCAGATTCTGAGACAAACAATGTCCTTAACCTTAAAGCAACTGAGCTTAGTCTTGGCTTGCCTGGTTTTTCCAAGAATTTTGAGGAAAATGGTTGTTGTACTAAGTTTGAGCCTAAGAACTTTATGCTAGGTGCTAAAAGAGGGTTTAGTGATGTTAATCTTGATGTTAATGGTGGTTTTGAGAAAGTTCAAGGGCTGAAAGGTGATTTGGTTGATGGTGTTGTTAAGGTTGGTGAAGAGAAGAAGAAAGATGCTGTTCCTTCAGCCAAGTAAGTTTATTAAAGACTATTATGGATTATTAGCTTGTTTAAAGTTTTATGTGGTGTTTATATGAGTGTTTTCTTGTTTTTGTTGAAGTAATTTTTATGTCTAAAAAGTAATTTTTTTTGCTCAATTGAAGTTTAATGTCTTCTTTGTATGACTGGTTTCTTGAAAGTTATATGTGCTTGAAACTCTACTCTTGTTGAACTTTAGCTCATAAAAGTTAGAATCTTGAGTTGTTTGCTCAATTGGGGCCAGATTTCTTGAAAGTTGTCTGTGCTTGAAGCCCCAATCTTGGAAGAAGTTAGCTTTTAATAAGAGTTGGAATCCTGAGTTGATTTTGTACTTTTTCCTATGATTTACTTGTGTTTTAACCTTAATAAGAGTTGGTTTTTCCTATGATTTGCTGTGAGGTTTATAATGAATGCTCAAATTGTGGTTATTGCTTTTCAAACTTCTGCTAAGCATGTTTTCTAGAAACTCCTTTAAGGCTTTTACTATATTTGTTGAATTAAGGGTTGATTTTTCTACTAGTATGCTTATTTCCTTGTTTCTTGAAAGGTGTATGTGCTTAAACCAAGAAAGTCAAAATCTGTAGTTGATTTTTTATCCTTCTTTATGAACAATCAAAGAACAAGCTTTTAGCTTTATGGTGGGAAATTTTTGTTGCTTTCAATATGTTTTGAACTTAAATTTATCATGAATGTTTGTTAAAATTTGTGTGAATTGGTTATAAGAACAGTTTTGATGGTTTATGTAACAGGGCACAGGTGGTAGGATGGCCACCTATTCGATCTTTCCGCAAGAACACAATGGCCACAAATGTGTCAAAAAACGGGGATGCCCGTGAAGGTAGTTCAGGATCGGGCGGGTGTCTCTATGTTAAAGTGAGCATGGATGGTGCTCCATATTTAAGGAAGATCGATCTCAAGGTTTACCATAACTACGCTGAACTTTCAAAAGCTCTTGAGAAAATGTTTAGTTGCTTTACACTAGGTATGTTCCTTCATTTTACCATCTTTGAAGTTCAAAGTGCAATATAATTGTTAAATTTGATAAATTTCTTGATTTGTGGATTAGGTCAATGTACTTCTAATGGGGTTCGAGGGCGTGAGGGGCTTAGCGAAAGTAACTTAAAGGATCTTCTTCATGGCTCTGAATGTGTATTAACTTACGAAGATAAAGATGGCGACTGGATGCTTGTTGGTGATGTTCCTTGGGAGTGAGTTCTTGCTCAAAGTTTGACACAATCCGTGTTCATTTATGATTTAACAACCAATAACTAAATGTTTCTGCTTTTGTAGGATGTTCATTGATTCATGCAAGAGATTAAGGATAATGAAAGGCTCAGAAGCAATCGGATTAGGTACGCAAAATGCTTAGAACTTATATATTATTAGTCAACAAAATTCTTGCTTTTGTCTTTAAACTCATGAAATAGTTTTTTTTGGATCTTGATATATATACATATGTGTTGATTACAGCTCCAAGGTCAGTGGATAAAGGCAAGAACAGAAACTAGCACGGAATCCCAACTAACACGAAAAAAAGGTTGTTCGACTGAGTTTTGCATCTCCTCCACGAGTTCATATATGTGCTTCGATAATTTTGGTTGTAGTTTTTCTTATTTCATCTTCCTTGATGGCAGAATGTTTAGTCATAACTGGAAGGAAACGTCCAGTTGTTTGTTGTGAACCACTTGACATTTGTTAATGTAATTTGTAAATGGCTTTGTTCTCCTTCATTTGTTTCTGACTTTCAGTTAAGCATGTGCCACTTTTCTAAAAATAACGGACTACTTGGCTACTTGCCCATTTTATCATTTTCAACGATATCTTTCTGTTTCGGGTTCGATGTTTCATTTTCAAGGATATCTTACTGTTTCGGGTTCAATG
>LBNU01017846.1:0-17062 GCA_014162995.1 Artemisia annua
TATTCGCTAGATTCCTTTCTAGTGAGATTTTTATTTTATTTTTCTATGTTTCTTTAGTCTATCTTATTTCTTCGTGTCTTTGTTCGTAACCATTACCATCCGCCAACATGGAAGGTGGTAACATCCTCGATCCCAACAACCCACCACAACAAAACCATCCCCAACCAAACCAACCTCCTAGAGCCCGTACTTTAGCAGAATACTCCCGTCCTAGCCACCAAGGCTATCGAAACACCATTGAGCTCACCCAAGGAGCCAATGTGTCTCCCTTGCGATCCGACACCATCTGGTTGGTGCAAAGCAGATGTGCATTCCATGGACTTCGTTCCGAAGATCCAAATCAACACCTCAAGGACTTCCTTAAGATCATAGATTCCATAGACCTTGATGTTGACACTCGAGAGACTACCCGATTACGTCTCTTCTAATTCTCTCTGCGGGACCAAGCTAGTCAGTGGCTAGAACGTCTACCCGCAGGGTCCATCACCTATTGGGATAATCTCACCTCTCGCTTCCTAGCTCAATTTTTCCCACCGGGAAGAACCACACAATTAAGGAATGATATCTTGGCGTTCCAACAATGCCAAGGCGAAACCCTCTACGAGGCATGGACTCGATTCAAGGACTTACTTCAAAAAGTCCATCACCATGGCATAGACCTTTGGCTCCAAGTCCAAATCTTCTATGACCATATCAATCTCCCCACGAGGCAAACCATTGACCAAGCGGCCGGTGGTAAGCTACGTGGTCTAAGTGCGGAACAATCATGGGAGCTCCTAGAAGATCTTGCTCTTTATGACAATGAAAGTTGGAATGATCCCCATGATTTGAATAAAACGGTCAAGGCAATATCTTTGCCTTCGAACAATTCAAGAACTTCCGACCGTAGGATCATAGAACTTGAAGACCAAGTCATGTTTCTTATGAAATCCTACGAGGCTCCTAAACATTCAAGCCAAGTAAACAAAATCACTTCTTTGTGCGAATTATGTAGTGGTCCCCACGACACTCGTGATTGCATGGAACTCCCCGAACAAGCTTTTGCAGACTACTCATCCTCACGTACCAAGCGGGAGACAAGTGGTACTTTTTCAAACCCGAGCCAAACCCCTACGGTGATTCATACAACCCCTCATGGAAAAATCACCCAAACCTTAGGTGGAAGCAAAACCAAAACCCTCCCCAAAACAATTCTTCCAATCCACCTAATCGTTTTCAACCCAACGGTTCAAGCTTGAACCGTACCTTCAACAACAATCCTNGGTACTTTTTCAAACCCGAGCCAAACCCCTACGGTGATTCATACAACCCCTCATGGAAAAATCACCCAAACCTTAGGTGGAAGCAAAACCAAAACCCTCCCCAAAACAATTCTTCCAATCCACCTAATCGTTTTCAACCCAACGGTTCAAGCTTGAACCGTACCTTCAACAACAATCCTTCCAAAAACTATGGTAGTACCAATAACTTTGAAGGATTGATGTCCAATTTTATGGCATCTCAAGAAGCTCGTATAGCTAAATTCACATCCGAATTTAATCAACAACCAGTAGAGATGACCAATAAGATTGACAACTTATTGAAGGCCCTCAAAAACCAAGTGCTATCACCTCCACATAAGGACGCTAGGAACAAAAATAGCGGACCCCAAGTCAAAGACCCTTCTTCATCCAAACTTGTCCACTTCGTCAATGTTGTCACTATTAAGCCAATCGATAAGAATAAGGAAGAAAGTGACAAGAATGAGGTTAGAATAGAAATTGAACCTAAGGATGAGGTTAAGGAAGTTTAGGTTGATAAGGAAGTTAAGATAAGTGAAGTAGAAGAAGTAGATAATGAAGAGGACTACTTCGATAGGTTACCCACTAAGGAAGAACGGGCGTACCATAAGGATTTATTCAATGACCCCGAAACACCATACTTCTTAGGTAACCCAATCATTAAGACGGGCAATCCATCCAATCTCAACATACCATGCAATATAGGTCACATACATGTGTGGAAAGCTTACATCGATCCTAAATCTCCCATAAACATCATGACTAGGGTCCATTACAATTGGATAATGAAAAAGCAACTTGGATATAGGATATTTCCCAATAAGGGTTGGATAAGTAACTTCGTAGGAAGAGTGAAAGGATTACATGTGTATGTAGGAAACTTCACCTACATTACCGATTTTGTGATTGTAGAGGATATTCGTCCGGTAATAGATGGTTGTTTAACTCAATCCTAATGACACTATTCCCCTAGAGAACGATCAATCCCCCGGTACTTGCCACTACACTATGCTACATCGGTCAGGTACACTTCCTGATANACTTGGATATAGGATATTTCCCAATAAGGGTTGGATAAGTAACTTCGTAGGAAGAGTGAAAGGATTACATGTGTATGTAGGAAACTTCACCTACATTACCGATTTTGTGATTGTAGAGGATATTCGTCCGGTAATAGATGGTTGTTTAACTCAATCCTAATGACACTATTCCCCTAGAGAACGATCAATCCCCCGGTACTTGCCACTACACTATGCTACATCGGTCAGGTACACTTCCTGATAGGGATTGCAAGCTTCTCAAGATCCCTTAAGAAGCAAAACCTTCTTGCGAGGGTGCAATCTCACGCATCACTTCTCTATCCATAATCTCGACGGGTTCCTCAATAAAGTTCAACTTATCGTCGATTCAGATTTCCTATAATGGGATGACAAGGGTTTCATCTGACAAGCACGGTTTCAAGTTCGATACGTGGAAGGTGTCGTTTACTCTACTGAGTTCTTCGGGTAATTCGAGTTTATACGCTACCGGACCAACCCTCTCAAGGATCTTGAATGGTCCAACATATCGTGGATTTAACTTTCCACGTTTTGCAAATCTAATCATCCTTTTCCAAGGGGATACCTTAAGCATTACCCTATCTCCAATTTGGAATTCCATTGGTTTCCTTCTCACATCGGCATAACTCTTTTGCCGGTCTTGGGCGGCTTGTAATCGTTTTCTGATTTGCACTATTTTCTCAGTGGTCTCGTGAACCAGTTCGGGTCCTGAGATTTGAACATCTCCAATCTCAGCCCAACAAACGGGTGATCTACACTTTTGACCATATAGTGCTTCGAATGGGGCGGCCTTAATACTTGCGTGGTAACTGTTGTTGTACGAGAATTCGGCTAACGGTAAGTGTTTATCCCAACCTTTTCCAAAATCAATCACGCATGCTCGAAGCATGTCCTCTAAGTTTTGGATAGTCCTTTCACTTTGACCATCGGTCTGTGGATGGTAAGCGGTACTCGTATCTAACTTAGTTCCCAAGGGTTTTTGTAAAGATTGCCAAAAGTTAGATGTGCAACGGCTGTCTCGGTCGGATATGATAGAGATCGGCACTCCATGTCGTGTAACTATCTCTTTCAGATACAGACTAGCCAGAGTGCTCATATCATCAGTCTCTTTGATCGGTAAGAAATGTGCTGATTTCGTGAGATGATCCACAATAACCCATATTGTGTCGAATCCATTCGATGTCCTTGGTAGCTTAGTAACAAAGTCCATTGTAATTCTTTCCTATTTCCACATTGGTAGCTCTGGTTGAATCAATAAACCGGATGGTTTTTGATGTTCAGCCTTTACTCTTGAGCATGTCAAACATTTGCCGACATACTCTGCAATGTCAGTTTTCATGTTTGGCCACCAATACAACTTCTTGAGATCCTGGTACATCTTGTCTGAACCGGGATGAATTGAATACTTTGATTTATGGGATTCATGCATGATTAGGTCACGTATTCCTCCATACAGTGGAACCCAACTTCTATCTTTGAAACACAGTCTTCCATCTGGTTTCCTTATAAATCCATTATTGCTCTCAGGCATGCCATAAATCTTTTCATGCGGTCTATTCTCTTCCGTAAGTGCTTCAGCTTGCGCTTCAAGGATTTGTGACGGTAAGGGTGATCTAATTGTCATTCCCAAAGATCTAACTCTAAGGGGTTTAATTCGTTCCTTTCTACTCAAAGCATCTGCTACAACATTTGCTTTTCCAGGGTGATAACGAATTTCGCAATCATAATCGCTTAGCAACTCTAACCAACGACGTTGTCTCATGTTTAACTCCTTTTGATCTAAAAGGTGTTGAAGACTTTTATGATCGATGAAAACCATACATTTAGTACCATAAAGGTAATGTCTCCATAACTTAAGAGCGAATACTGCCGCTCCTAATTCCAGATCATGGGTAGTGTAGTTTTCCTCATGAGGTTTGAGTTGTCGAGAAGCATAAGCTATCACCTTATATCTCTACATCAATACAACTCCTAATCCTTGGATTGATGCGTCGCAATACACCACGAAGCCTTCACTTCCTTTGGGTAATGCTAATATCGGTGCTTCGCACAGCTTCTTTTTCAAGAATTGAAACGCTGATGCTTGCTCTTGTCCCCAGTCAAATTTCTTCTTCTTCTGGGTTAACTCAGTCAATGGCTTAGCAATCTTAGAGAATCCTTCAATAAATCGTCGGTAGTATCCAGCAAGACCTAAAAATTGACGTATCTCGGTAGGACTAGTGGGGGACGTCCAATTTTTAACAGCTTCGATCTTGGCGGGATCTACGTGTATACCTTTACTGTCAATTACATGCCCAAGAAATTGTACTTTCTCAATCCAAAATTCACACTTGGAGAATTTGGCGTACAATTTCTCCTCTTTGAGCAGTTTCAGTATGGTTCTCAGATGTTCAGCATGCTCTCCTTTGCTTCGGGAGTATATAAGAATATCATCGATGAACACAATCACAAACTTATCCAAGTAGGGTTTGTACACTCGGTTCATTAGGTCCATAAATACAGCGGGTGCATTTGTTAAACCGAACGTCATTACTTGAAATTCATAGTGACCGTATCGCGTCCTGAAAGCCGTCTTAGGGATATCCTCTTCCCTAACTCTCAGTTGATGATAACCTGNTGCTTCGGGAGTATATAAGAATATCATCGATGAACACAATCACAAACTTATCCAAGTAGGGTTTGTACACTCGGTTCATTAGGTCCATAAATACAGCGGGTGCATTTGTTAAACCGAACGTCATTACTTGAAATTCATAGTGACCGTATCGCGTCCTGAAAGCCGTCTTAGGGATATCCTCTTCCCTAACTCTCAGTTGATGATAACCTGACCTTAAATCAATCTTTGAGTAAACACTCGATCCTTGCAATTGATTAAACAGGTCGTCGATTCTTGGCAATGGGTATCGGTTCTTCATAGTAAGTTTGTTCAACTCCCGATAATCGATACACATTCTGAAGGTTCCATCCTTCTTCTTTACAAACAACACTGGCGCTCCCCACGGTGACGAACTAGGGCGAATAAATCCTTTATCTGACGATTCCTGCAATTGCTCAGATAACTCCTTCATCTCAGAAGGTGCTAACCTATAGGGTGCTCGTGCCACTGGTGCTGCTCCAGGCACCAAGTCAATCTGAAATTCCACTTGACATGCTGGTAGTAAACCAGGCAAATCCTCGGGAAATACTTCAGGTCTCTGACTACAGGCACATTCTCAAGTCGCTTCTCCTCCGACTTCTTTTCCGTGACTTGAGCCAAAAAGGCTTGACATCCTCGTTCGATGTACTTCACGACAAATTACGTTCTCTGTTACAAATCTGCATAAAATGTCTGATCCCCGCGGATGATTAAGGTTTCGTCTTCGAGTGGAATGTGCACGAATCTATCATCACATATAATCCTAGCGTGGTTCTTGGATAACCAATCCATTCCTATGACAACGTCGAAACTACCAAGTCTAATTGGCATAAGGTCTATGGCAAAGGGTTCGTTAAGTAAGTGTAGGGTACAAACCTTGATGACGGTGTTAGTGCTTACTAGCTCTCCATCGGCTAGTTCGATTTCGTAGAAGGTGCTAAGTTTGGTCGGGGTAATATTAAGTAGTGGGGCAACAGAAGTAGTTATGAAACTTTAATCGGCTCCAGAATCAAATAAAACTTTAACGAAGCGATTGTTAAGAAGGAACGTACCCGTGACGACGTTCGGATCGTGTTGTGCATTTCCATCTCCTAACACGTATGCTCTAGCACGTGCAGTGTTGTTCTTGTTGGGGCAGTTACGCTTGTAGTGGCCCTTCTCTCCACAAGCATGGCATACTACCGTCACAGGTTGCAAGTTAGCTCCTGTAGCTTTGCAATCCTGAGCTGTATGACCGGTCCTTAAGCATCGTCCACACTTGGCATAACAAGGTCCATGGTGATGCATCTTACACTTGTTGCATAGCGGGTCTGGTCCGCCGTATCCAAGGTTTCCAGTGGGTGCAGCGACATAAGCCTTGGCAGCTTCTTGTCGGCGGTTCTGTCAGTTATGGTGGTCATTCCGTTCTTGGTGATAGTTACGGGTGTTGTTGTTTTGGTTACCATTACGGTTGTTGTTGTTGATTGCCCTAAGATCATCAAACTTCCTTTTGTGATCATTGTTTCCTTGAGCAGCGTTAGGCTTAATTTCTCTGTCAAGCAACCTTTGGGCAATTGACATTGCTTCTTCCAAAGACTGAGGCTTTGACGAGGTAACGTTTCCTTCAATGCTCCTGGGCAAACCTTCAATATATTTCTCCAGCAACTTTTCCAAATCCGACACTTTTGAAGGATAGAGCAGAGCAAGCTCCTGAAACCTTCTGTCGTAAGTTTTAAGGTCGTTTCCTTTCACAACCAAAACATGAAACTCATCTTCAAGTTTCTTGATCTCTCCCCTTGGACAGTACTTTTTCAACATCTTCTCCTTAAAGTCAGTCCAAGTGATCTGATAGGCTTCTTCTATACCTATCTTTGAGCNTTCTTATACAAGAGAGAAAAGCACTGAGTAACCAACGAAAACACTTTAGGAGCAGTCACAAGATATCTCGAAAGTTAGGGTTTAAGGATTTCGAAAGTTTGACAAATTTTGGCAGATTTTTGTTTTTGTAAAAAGCAATCCAAAAACACGTTTTTAATCCAAGATTCTTGTACAACTAACCTTGAAATGATGAAATCTTAAAGAAAGTTGCAAACTTGAACAACTTTTTGAAATTTTGAAAAATTTCGAAAACAAGTACAAGTTTAAAAACTTACGTATTTTTGCAAAAAAATTGATATTTTATTGGTTGTTTGAGTTTGTAACACAAGTTTGATGACAAATATGTGATAGAAACACGAAACAAACAAGAAAGTAGCAAACTTTAATAAAAAATAACGACTAAAAAACTAGGTTTTGGATCGTTGAGAACAAAAACAAAAAAGTACACCTTCATTTGGCGATTGATACCACTTGTTAGGTCACCATATTGTAAACACAAGTATAGATTTGATAGAAATGAGATGAGAAATAGAGTTTGGTTGATTAGATCAAATATGAAGAATAAAAGTGCAAGAGTTTCCTTATGTAAATGAAATAACCAACCAGAGAAAGGGTTTACATGATGTCCTATTTATAGGAGAGGAGCTAGGGCAACATCCCTTCTCCTTCCTTTCTCTTAAACGTATGGGCCTAAAGCCCATTGGACGAGTATTGGACTCATCCTTAAACATTACAAGATTAAATAACTTAGCAACCTATTACAAATGTTGAAATAACCGAGACTTGACTTAAACGTTGAAAACTTAGGTTCTAACAGTACTTTTTCAACATCTTCTCCTTAAAGTCAGTCCAGGTGATCTGATAGGCTTCTTCTATACCTATCTTTGAGCAGTAGCATTCCACCAGGATAACGCATCTTCCAACAAGGTTCCTGTAGCAAACGAGACTTTGTTTTCAGCGGCACAACCGCTTCTCACAAACACAGTCTTGATTCTCTCGAACCAGCGAGCAAGTTCTGTTGCTCCTTCAGTTCCCTTAAAGTTAGTAGGTTTACAAGCCATGAAATCTTTGTAGCTGCATTTGCGAGTTGTGGAACTCTCAATCTCTGCAGTAGGTCGGACTTCACTACTTGATCTCGCCTGCTGCTCTAATGCTGCAGCAACACCATCAGCAATCAGCTTTCTGATAGCAGCTTGAGTCATTGCGGGAGCGGGTGCGGCGGCAGGTGCGGTCTTCCTAGGGGCCATAATTCTATAAAAATCGCAGGGCACGGGTTAAACTTCGTTCGTCGGTCTCATCACAACCAAAGAAAATATCATAATAGTCGAGATCATCACAAATATATCACAATCACACCATGAATACATACACCATCATAAATAATCATCACGAAATGTAACAACACACATGGAAATTATAATGAAACTCAATATGGCGATTCACAAGGGTACAACATAAGATCAAACAACTGAAACAACATAGATTAATATCATTACAGTACAATCGTAACCAACACAAGGTTTTAATAATTGTTACATTGTTACAAAACAATACAATACAGAATTATTAATGCCACGCAGGGCAAGTTAAGATGTCTCAGCATGTAGTAATACGTCATAAATCTATGATGCTCCATGTGCGCCTCCTGATCTACGCTCTAGCCCTCAGATAATCCTGATCATCCCCAACTTCTCTACATCTCTAGACCTCTCTCTGGCCTGAATCTCCTCAAGAGTAGTGTTGAGTGTATGTATGGTGGCGCTAGCTGCGGCTAACTCCTGTGTCTGATGCTCCAACATCTACTGTGTCATAGTAGCAATATCCCTCAACTCCTGTATCTCCTGACTCTGAGCATCTAGTCGGTGATCAAACTCGGCGACAGTATCTATAGCCTCCTCGATCTCAGAGCCCATCAGCTGAAATACCTGCTCTAGAGCTACTCGATGTACCACGAGGTTCGTGACCTCCTCCTCGATGTTCTCGACTCGCTCGAGAGAAACCTCCTCTATGGCACTCACAATCTCATCAATACGATCCTCATGCCTAACCAATCTAGCAGCTAATAGTGGGATAGTGTGGTGCATCGGCTCTCCAGTGACCGGTAGCACAGCTGTGGAACTCTCTCCAAGCTCCTCAGCCCTCGAGGATCCCTCAATAAATCTCCAAAGACGGATGGCCTCTAACAGAAATGACCATCTCCGGGCATCAACCCTCCTATGGGTACCAAGGGATGGTGTAGTCTCAGTGGTGGCAGGTGGAGGTGAAGAAACATGAGACGGAGTGGGAGATGGAATCGGTACTGTGGTGGTCTGAGTATAGAATACAGTAGGTGGTGGCATAGGTGGCAAAACCTCAGAAGAGTGGGGTGTGGTGAAAGTAGGTAGCATGTAGGGATGTGGCTCAGGTAGTGGAGAAGGTGGCGATGGAGACAATGGTGGTGTGGAAACTGGTGATGTAGCAACTGGTGGTGTGGAAACCGGTGGTGGTGGTACAAAAGTAGGTGATCTACGGACTCGCTTCCGAGCCGTGAAACGAAAGGTACAACTATCAGGGTGATATTTGAAGTTCTCCATAAAAAGCTCAGGCTCGAAGGGCTCAAGAACTCGAACACGCTTGCGCCGGCGAACCAATGCAGGCGGGGGTGGTGGTGGAGTAGAAGAAGTAGTGTCAGAAGAATCCGAGTCGGATGACTCGTCATCAGCCTCTGATCCAGAGTGATGGCTGGGAGGGGGTGTGGGGCAATCATCTGCAGCCAAGAACTGATGCGACTGAAGGTACTGATCATACAGGTACTGATCATATGTCATAGGTCCAATGGGGGGACGGTAAAGTGGTCCATCAGCGTACGAGTCAATAGGTGGCGAGGCGTCCTCACCCTCCTCGAAGGGCTCAGTCTCTCCAGATGTGTTCCCGGATGGGATGGCAGAGGGGATAGGGGAAATAGGTAAGGAAGAATCAGATAAGATGACGGTAGGGATATGGGATGATGCCAGTGGTGCGTCATCGCTGTCAGATAGTATGATAACGGGAGGTGACATGGTACTGTAATATCCCAATAATAATAATATAAGTCATTTAGTCTACATAGTGCTACACATGCAATCGGCATAATGCTAAAATAAATCTCAGTTTAGTATACATGTTAAATCAAACCTTTAAGCATGATGTCGACAAGCGCTGGCACGGACGGCACAAAGTAGTATGGTGTAAAGTATTTCGTTTTGAAAATCATGTGGTTATAGTCCAAAAATTTTCATTTGGTTCTCTATAACCATGGCTCTGGTACCAATCTGTAACACCCCGAAAATTTTATGAGCAACGGAAGTCTAATTCGGGATAATTACGTCATAGGTTCATAGTCATAATCATAGAAAATAATTCAAAAGTTAAGTTTTATATCATTCAATGAAAACTCAAATATTCAGAGTTACAAAACATTTTCCAAGAATGGAATGTTTCACAAAAGAGTAGTGAGTTTGAAAAGAATGATATGATTATTCTATAAAAAGGGAGGTCCTATGTGCCCTTTTAGCCAGCTCCGTGCCATCATGCCGCTTAGTTACCTGAGATAAACATGCTAAAAACGTCAACACAAAGGTTGAGTGAATCCATAGTAGTTTAATTTGTAAACAGTGTGAACACATGTCAAATATTTTAAAAATAAATAATCAAGGTAGATAGGCCTTGATTAACCGGGTGACATATATGTGCATAAANGTCCTATGTGCCCTTTTAGCCAGCTCCGTGCCATCATGCCGCTTAGTTACCTGAGATAAACATGCTAAAAACGTCAACACAAAGGTTGAGTGAATCCATAGTAGTTTAATTTGTAAACAGTGTGAACACATGTCAAATATTTTAAAAATAAATAATCAAGGTAGATAGGCCTTGATTAACCGGGTGACATATATGTGCATAAACATATATCGGGTGTCAATATTGCTCCTAAGACTCACGAATCTCAAGCCTTAACATCGCGTCGACATATCATAAAAGATAATAACAATCATCTACACTACAAATAATGTAAATGACAAAGGGGCCCTCGGTGAATAGAAATGTGCAAAATTTCGATGTACCTCGAATATAGCACATCTCTTACCAAGTAATCACCTTGGTAGAGATGGGCTGCCATTCCGATAGATCTACCAACTATATTCGCGCTCACTCGCAAGTGATTAAGGTTCGTGATATGAGGGGCTTGTTGCACGGATGGTCAACTTAGGCAATATCAAGTAATTCATCGCATACATAAAAATACTTGTGTTCTATTTATCGCATGTATCTCCCCACGGGGTTTTAAAAACAATTTAAAAGGTGGGACTATAAACTCAACTGTGAGGTATTAACTTCGGTAGAAATGACAAGACTCAGATAGTACCCAAACAATAACGGTGACTTGCTACGAATAGCAATGAATGATCTCCGACTCGAGACCTAAATCAATGTGATATATATATTATTATCGGCGATTCAAATTCGATGTATGAATGCCGTGTTTCACTTATTAAGTATGATGATATCGATCTCGTTGTATATAAAATATCCAAAATAACCTAACATAGTTATTTTATATTCTCGACACGATAACGTTTTCATTTATCGTTTAATTATTCGGAGTCGTTATATCGTTAATAAAAATATTTATTTTAAATATTTTTATTCGTAATAAGATTTATTTAAGTTTAATAATATATATAAAGTATATATGTATATAATTATCCTTAAAAAGTATATATATATATATTATATATGTGAAAATAAGAAAAAAGTTAAAGTAAAAATATTATTTTTAAGTTTTATCCCTTCACTTTGCAAAAGTTACAATTTATACCTTTAGGTTAAGAGTAATTACATTTTTAGTCCAAAACATTTATTTTACACTTTATACCTTTAGTTTCGAAAATTTACAGTTTCTACCCTCAAGTTTATTCAAAATATTATAGTTTTATAAAAATCCGAAAGTTTCACAGTCTTTACACTTTTAGTCCCTTAACTAAAATAATTAACAATTTAAGTCCAAAGGCTAGTTTTTGAAAAATAACTTTTATTTCTATAAAAGTGGCGATATTTATTTTATAAAAAGTTCATGAAATCAGCTTCTATATATCCAAAAATAATTCAAAATTTTCATAAGTTTTATACCGAAATTTATTTTAGAAAGTTACATGGGCTCGTTAGCCCGTTAGGCCCAAAAACTATGATTTTTAAGTTTTATAGAAAACGATCTCGGTTTAACGTGGTGTTTGACTTCGATTTATTTGCATGTCTCGTTATTTTGGTTTAGCTCGGTGTAAAGATTCAAGTAGTCGAAAAATATATATATGTAGTGCGTCTAGAAAAGAAATTAACGAGCCATTCCTATAGGTGTCGAGCTAGTTTAGCCATATTTTATGTTTAGTTTAGTTTATGGTTTCTAAGTATTTAGATGTAACATGATGTGTGGGGTATGCATGAAAATGAACATAAGTATAGGAAAAAGGAGAAATCAACTTACAACACCCAAGGGTGGTGAAGAGGTCGAGTGGTACGGGAGGAAAGAACACAAACAATACTTGGATAACCCTTATGAAATAATTACCCACGTTCAAAAATATATAACCCAATATACTTATATTCGACCCAAAGTATCTTGTGAAATCTCTTGAGCTCTCGGCAGTGAACAAGGGAGAAAAGATGTATATGTTTGTGATATTTGAGATTTGAAAAGTGTGGTGAGTGGGAGGACTCAACGAGGGTATTTATTGGTCCTTGTGAAGAAACATGTTACACATGCTTCATGTGGAGTCACAAGTTTGTCAAGGAGTCTTTGGTTTAGTCATTCGAATGAAAACAAGGAATCAAGGCTTTATGTGTTTTGTCAAATCGAGTTGTAAGACAAGCATGGAGCTATGATGAGATTAGCAAACCAAGGGGTACTATATTCGAATAAACAAAGAAGTGAAAGAAACATGTGACTCTATGTTGGAAGTTTAGAGACACAATACACATTGGATAACAAGGTTTAGGATAGAAAGCATGGAATATATATATTTGTTTATGGTTTTAGATTAGGGTGGCTCTTGGTTGGGTCTTGGTTGGTCTCGCAAGCAAGAAGGGAAGGGAAAAGGTGATGGGTGGTGTTTTGGCTACTATTATACGCAAAGAAGAAAAGGAAAGGAGTGTGTGGGTTTTGTTGGGTTGACCATCTTTAGTGTCGAGTTATAGGGAACCAAGAAGAATGAAAAATGAATTGATATGGATTGTTGGTGTCTAGTTCGAATCCAAGCAAAACAAAAATTGAAATAGAAGAATCCTATAACTAAGGTTGTGTTTGATTTGTGGTGGGCTTGTCCAAGCAGTGGCCCAAGAAAAAGAGAAGTGAGTCGAGTGGGTTTAGGGTGGTCGTGGCCCAAGAAAAGAAAAGAATACGGTTTGGGCTTTGGGGTGTTCTCGGCCCAAAACAAAAGAAAGAAAGGAAAAGAAATCTAGCCTGGTGGGCTTGGTGGTTATCGTAGGCCCAATACAAAGAAATAATATAAAATATAAAATATGGGCTCGGGTTCGGGTGATGACATGTCGGCGTTGATTCGGTAATAAAATATATATAAGAAATTCGTCGGTGATTCTTTTTATAGTATCTTTATCTGGCCTAGAGCTAATGAGTTATTAGAGTATACGGAGCACATTTGTATTGATAGTAATATGTCATATGGATACATGATGGGTATATTATTTATTATTTAAAAAGTGAAGTAATTATACTGATAGCTATATTATAGTAGTATAGACTTAAGCTACTATACTTATATATATAGTACTATCATGAGTACGTGCTACTGACCGGGGTAGGGCCCCGTACCGGCTCTGGATAGGGCGTATCGTACGTGCAATATTATTATATATCTAGTTAACCAACTAGCTGATGAGACTTAGTAATATGTACCATGCGTATAGCACTGATAATTAGTTCTGTTTCGTCTATGATATCACAATTCGGTTTCGATTGCATTATTTTTATGGTTGTCGCTTCGCAAGTGGGAGTAATTCATATTAAACTCATTGGGTGATGCCCAAGAGTGACAATCGATGATACCGGGTACTATCTCATGCATTGGGTGATCCCCATGCATCGATTAACATTCAAAAGTATTTATCGGTGACACGGGTGATAATTTATATCAAAAAAAAATAAACTGGCCCGCAAAAATGGCTTCGTTATCATATGTTTAAAATAAATCGATGTTTAGCATTAATAAATGACCTGGGAAATTACGAGGTATTACAAAAGGATTCTAATGAGTAGACCTAAGTAAAAATAAAATTTTCAACCTAAACAATAACTATTCCCCGGTAGCGGCGCCAAAAACTTGATATGCGTGGGTTTTGCAACCTTTGCATTTAGGTTTTACCTCTCAAGGGATCTTGAGAAGCTTACAACCCCCACCAGGCAGTGTACCTGACCGATGTAGTATAGTGTAGTGTCAAGTACCGGGGGATCGATCGTTCTCTCGGGGAATAGTGTCGTTAGGCTTGAAAAGTTACTCTAATTAGGTCTAAGGTTTGAGGGATGATTCTTTTTGTATTTTTATATTTTATGGAAAGCAAGTAAAATCTCGGTTTATTGAGGAGTGGGCGGAATTAGTTGCTAGTCAACTAACCCAATTAACTACTTTTGCAAATAAAATTAAATAACAAGAAAATTAAATTGGTTGTGAAACTTATATATGAGAAATATGTGTTTACTTAGACTTCCTTACTCCCTAGCTATCTTTTATATGTTAATTGGTTTGTTGTAATTAATTGGATGACGGGTTGTATTCCTTTAAACTATTCGTAGGGCCGTGTACGATCTTCCCTAACTCTATAAACTCCTACTTCACTCCTATGTCGAGCCGACTTAAAGCTCCTAACATGGGATCATTAGAATTTGCTCATGCATTAAATACAACCAAATAATCGTAGTACACATCCGATACATGTTTCTTAAGACGTTCAAGCAAGTTACCGTATAGGAGGTTAGCCAGTTTTCTTAAGCCTAACATCGACTTCACCCAACCACAATAATCGCAAGCAAACCAACAACATATAATCAACAGCTAGGTTTCATTAGATCTAAGCAAACACAATAAAGACCTAGCCTAGCATGTTAATTGAAAGACAAGCATAAGATATAATCACACAATACATAGACATATTGAATGATTTGGAAGAGACTTGTCTTCAATTAAGCATCCAAGTTTCAAGGGTGGAAAACCCTCAAAAATACAGTAGAAAAACNCAGCTAGGTTTCATTAGATCTAAGCAAACACAATAAAGACCTAGCCTAGCATGTTAATTGAAAGACAAGCATAAGATATAATCACACAATACATAGACATATTGAATGATTTGGAAGAGACTTGTCTTCAATTAAGCATCCAAGTTTCAAGGGTGGAAAACCCTCAAAAATACAGTAGAAAAACGAGCTAGGGTTTTGTTCCCAAAGTTGCACACTAATGAATGAAAATTAGAAAAGCATATATAGATTTTACATTGTGACGGTGTCACCTTTAGGGTCGTGACGCCGTCACCTCGCCGCCAAACTAAAATTCAGATTGCTCAGATCCACTCTTGACGCCGTCCCCTTGTAATTCTTTCTGGGTCGTCTCCCTTTACCACATAACTTGACGACCTAGGCGTCACAAAGCGTGACGCCGTCACTCTTTAAATCTTCTAAACTTTCTGGGGCGTCTAGTGTAAAATTCATCCTTCATGTTGTCAAAGTGTGACGCCGTCACATGATAGAACGTGATGCCGTCAGGTACTGTTTTCAACATATTTTGAGACTTTGTCGTTTTCTTCACTTTTATGCTCCAAAACTTTGTCGTTTTCTTCACTTTTATGCTCCAAAAACGTCCAAAATTCTTCCTTTTCTAGAATTCCTCTCCAAAGTACCTAAAATGACAAAAGGAACGATTTAGGGCAATATTTGATCAAATAATTACGGATTAGGGCTTAAATGACCCCCTAAAAGCGTAACACTTTTTGCTTCAACAATGATGATGAGGACTTTAACAGCCTAAATCAAGGAATTGCACTCATTGCTCGAGCTTTTAGCAAATTCTCAAACAAGTCTAACAATCGTCTTCGCACATCTTCAAACACAAGGAATCAAGCTGTCATTCAAGAGGGTCGAGTAGAAGTCCCGAATCGTAACAGTGGAAAATTTGGATTGGGTGGTTATATGGGTAACTCAAATTCTGGACAAAGGTTTAATAACAGTGGAGGATTCAGGAACAATGTTGGTGTCCCTCAGAAAAAGGCAGAAATTGTTGATACTGGAATACTGAATCAGGGAACACAGTCATCAGATGCTACAATTGCAATGGGATAGGTCAATTGGCAACCGCATGTCCTTCACCAAGAACACAAGGCAGCAATTATCACAAGCAAGCGCTACTCCTAGCTCTCAAGGATGAAGCACGTGGCAACAACAATGCTAAGGACAACAGCTTCATGGCCAATGCACATTCTGATGATGACATGGAAGATCTTGAAGTCAATGCTGCTGTCATGCTCATGGCTAACATGCATGAACTCCACATGAATGACTCCGGCCCAATGTATGACACTGATGGTCTGTCTCAGGTAAATGATCTTAACTCATGCCTGATACATGAAATTGCTTCCCCATCTGCATCTGCATCTAACAAGGAACAAGGAGTTCAAAATGAATCATTGTTATCTACACAAGCGAATAATCAAATGAACACAGAAGTTATATTTGATGATTATGATCAAATTAATCCGGTTGTCACATTTGATGATTCTGATACTAATCATGTTAATGATAACAATGATCACGTTGAACATCTTGATCCTCTGACTGATCCAGATTCAGAACTTCATACCCTTCTCATGACCAGTCAATCTCAAAACATTAAATGTCAAGAGCTTAATGCAAGGTTGAAAGAGAAAAATGCATTATTAACTAGGGATCTTGAGTGCTGTAAATTACAACTTAACAATGCTGAAAAACTTGTTAATCGGGAAAAAAGCTTTGAAGTTGCTTTTCAAAAATCTTACCTTCACGAAAAAGAATTAAAACATCAAATTTGTAAGATAATGGAATCTAACAACAACTTAACTTCTGAATTGGAAAAACAAACATTTGAACACAAACAACAAATTGCACAACTTGATGCAGTCCTTTTAAAACTAAAACTGAGTTGTCAAATTGTCAAGCTGAGTTCAAAGAATGTTAGGTCACC